>VZRZ01015301.1:499335-521671 GCA_013398175.1 Climacteris rufus | reverse complement strand
TCTTCTCTTCTCTTCTCTTCTCTTCTCTTCTCTTCTCTTCTCTTCTCTTCTCTTCTCTTCTCTTCTCTTCTCTCCTCTCCTCTCCTCTCCTCTCCTCTCCTCTCCTTTCCTCTCCTCTCTCAGGGAGAGCAATGGGGATGGTCAGGTACCAAGCGCCCACCATCTGCTGTCAGGTTGGGTATCAAGTATTCTGGAAAACAAATCCTCTGATATGCTTGGGCTCACTCTTGAATTACCATGGATAATTTTACAGAACAGCTTTTTCATAGGTCTTTCTACAGAGCCAGAATTACATGAAAACTTTCCTTATGCATGCATACGGCCAGTGCAGCTCTTGGCTGTTCCTCCTGTCACGCTCCTGTGGAATTACATTGAACATTCCTGTAACAAAAGCTATGCAACCTAAGTACAGTAGGGTGAGAAAATTCTGAGCTCAAGTTGATGGATTTTTCCATTTGCAAGATTCTGCACAGTAATTCCTGATTAATTTTGAACGTTGAAATTAATGAGCTTATCAAAGCAACAAGAAGGAGTCAGGGCTATCCTTGTTCACCACAGTGTTTTGTGTTTCTTCTAGTATACAATTACTTCTTGATCAAGCATCTTAATCTATTTTCTTTTAAAAGGATCTGCTGCCTCTTACCCAGTAAGACAATAATGCACTTTCTTGTAGCTGAAGAGAACTGAAAGGTGAGCGTCCTCCACTGTCTCTCAGTATTCCATGCAGGTCCCAGAACAAACATAAAAGTTACTACTTTTTCAGTTTTGGGGAAAGCAGATTATTTTATCCTAGGAATTCTACATAATCTGTTAAAAATGTTCCCTGCCCTTTCTACTCATATGGACATTAAAACTGGCTATAGAAGATCCTATGTTAAAGACAATGGCATTATGCTCACTGAATAACTGAAGAAAATTCTTAATTCATTCAGGACTTTACTTGTATCACAGGAGGCATTCAATAAGCATCTTGGAATAATTATTCTTTTTCATTGAATTCAATACAAAATGCAAGCTACTAAATGAATCAGGTGAAATATTAGAAGAGTATGCAGTAGGTTGTGTTTATGGGCTGATTGGACAAGAGCAGAAACTGGGTCAGTATTGGTCCCGAGGACTGCAGCAAACAAAATGGACAAGCTCAGTTTCACTGAGTACCCACCACCGCCTCTCTGCAAGGATCTGCTCAAAGACTTTTCAACCTTTCACCACTGAAACATGAGTGACCTGCTCCAGTTCAGATTTTGGAAATTCTGTGGTGGCCTGTACCACATAAGAGCCTTTGTTGGTGGAGATGTGGATTTAAAAGGCCTGGAGGAATTCTTATGATAATCTCCTCTGACTTCCTGCCTGGCACAGCCCGTAATACCTCATGCAGCAATTTCTTTACAAAGCACAAGAACTTGTAACTCTACTAGAAGATATTTCAGAAGCAGATCTAATCTTGATTTAATTACTCCAAGTGATCTACCACATTCCTTTCTAAGCATTTCCAATGGTTAATTACACCCACGGTATCGTAATTTCAACGTGAACTGCTCTTCCTTATCTTGCCATGTTTTTGTCTGTTGGAGCCCTATCCCATCTCCCTACACTGATATTTTTAGATACTAACCACATCACACCTCAAAATTCTCTTACCTGAGATAAACAGTTTGCCTGCTTGGCAAACCAAAACAGGGATTCCTGAATCAATCTCAGAGCATCTGCGGTGGTGTATTAGAGATAGCTCTTGACTAAAGAGACTAAAAGAAAAGTCAAGTCAGATGTGAGAGGAAGGCACCAACCATCTTTAACAAGCTTTTCCAGCTTTCATAGCACCCATTTGTACGACCTGAAAATTTGGGATAAACAGCATTGCAACCTGCATAGCTTCATTTTTAACTGAACGGATAAATTCTAGCTCAAACTCCATCAGTACTTACTGAACACTGTAGTTAACTTACAAAGACAAAGATGGCTGATGGCAGGTGGTGTTCTACTGCCCATATGTCAAATCATGTAAAAATGACCTGGTACTTCTGCAGGCACTGCCAAGGCAGAAATCCAGGAGTGAGCAATATATACCCTAAAATAGTTCCAGCTGTGATTCTGGTAAACAAAATAAGGAAATTTCCACTACTGCTGTCATGCTATATTACTTAGGCATATTACTTAGACATTTGTATTACTGCAGCATTCAGAGGCTTCACATAAGGCTCCCTTGTGTTAGGTGATCAATTACAGACACAGCAAGTTTAATTCGTTTTTGGAATGCTTGCCCAGAGCTTGTATGGCTGAATCCTGGTAAAGAGACAGAAGGAGGACTTGTGTCCTTCCTGGATCGTGGATGCTGATGAGATCCGTGTACAAAGACTGCTCAGAACTAGAACTTCTCCCAGCATTTACTAAATCCCCATACTACCCATGTGGTTCTCAACACATTATAAAGTTCCTTAGCTTAATTAGCTCTATTCCAGAAGGGCTTTCAGTCCTTCATACTGATTTGGTGAAAAAGAGCAGCATCTTGCTGTCTTGGAGATATATTATACATGCATACACCTTTGTAGCTGCAAATATATGCACGTACTCTCCATGTACTAATACAAAGTAAGAATTGCAAAGATAGTCTTGCTATTTACAACGCCATTTGTTATGACACCTCATTACTTTTCCACAACACAACTGTTTTTTCCATTAATACTTCACATTTCTACTCACTTGTGGTTTTAAGCAGTTTATATTTTGCATAGCTTAGCTGCTTATTTTTTTTTAGCCTCCCTCTTCCCTATTCCAAGCATGGCCCTCTGCAAAATGGGAACACAGTTTAGGTAGATGTATCAATTTTTACTGATGTCAACAGGTTTTAAAAAAAATTCTTTTAAACACTCTTCCATTAGCAAGGCATTTGATTTCAAATACATGTATGAAATGTAGCTAACAACTCTGCAAAATTTTAATTTAACCACTGATAAAAAAACCAAAACAGGCAAATGTGGGAGGAAAAGAAAACAGTAACAAACAACACTTCCCTTCCATGGTATCCTGTGAATGGCTATTAAAACTGAAACTATTACCTGTGACAAAAGGCAATTATATATTTCTGTGATGCTCTGAACCGGTTCACACTGCAGCTGTCTGTCAGAAAAACTTGCTATTGTACACCTGGCTTTGTTATTTTACATAGCTGCTTCATTTTCTAGATAACACACCACATGAATGTCAGCATCCGCACTAGGAATGGAAGAAATTAAAAGATAAACCCACTTTTTAAACACCCCTTGCAGTTAGCAGCGTTTTGAAAGACCTTCTTCTGCCTTTTGCCCATCTAGCAGGTGATACAGAATCCATTTTCAGAATGCAGCCTGAGTTATCTTATATACAAGGGGAAATATTCACTCCTAGAAAAGTTCACCCCCTAGAAAAGTTCATGACCTCCCACCACCACATCTCAAAACACAAAAATCCGTGACCAAGCTACTTATTTTATCAGCATATACTCTAATATTTACTTCATTTTCAAACTGAAAGAAAATTAACATGTTCATTGACTGAGTAGTGAAAACTGCAGCATCTGCTTAAAAACAATTACCTGTAAATTCCTTATAAGCAAAAAGAGGTTTCCAAATTTATGAAGTATCTTATTTTGCTTAAAGATCAAATAGTGGCTTAGTAACAATAACAAAAAATGCTGTGAGATTAATTCTGCAATTCTGTATTCTTTCCTTTTTGTGCTCTGAAATACTGATCCATGCTGGGATCTGCCACTGAAATGCTGAAATCTACTGGTCTAGCATCTAGTCTGAAATGCTGAACATATCTGTTAAAAATTACCTTCAATTAACTTGAATACTTTACTATAGTGGTATAAAAAAAATCTCACCTTATTAGAGCTTCATTTTCTGTTCTTTCACTGAAAAGGAAAAAAAAATCTGTATTAAAGATCCATTTGGTAAAAAGTATCTTTTGAAGTTATTCTTTTAGTTTCACTTCAATTAACACCAAAACCATGGGGTTCTTTTTATGTAACTGTACTAAGTCTCCATTATTTTGCAGAGTTAATCATTCTCAACACTCTGGACTGGAGGCCTTTATTTATTTGCCATCTTAATTAGCTGTTCTGTACAAACATTTCAAATGCTTTAGAAATATCAATACAAACAACTGATCTCACCAATTCATCACCTACACTACAGGCTGATTAGGCACACTCAGTATGTTTATTTTCACTGTAAGCTGTATTTTATGGACAGTATTTGTGCTTGTATTGCCATTATTTTCATTGGACATTTGGTATTTTCTATTATAAGATGGGTATTGCAGTATGCCCATTCAAAGAGTCTCCCAGCCTGTTTTTTTCTTTTTTTAAAGTAACTATTTTCTTTTCAACCCCCAAACAAGTAGGGTCAGCAGTTATTTAGAAAAACTAAAGCCATTTCATCAAGAACTAAAGCCATTTCATTAAACATCTGCTTCAATTAAGCCATTCTGTCTGACACATCAGCAACTCACCAATATACATCACAAAATCAAAAACCAAAAAAAGCTTTAACATTATTCTGAAAAAGTTCAGGCATAACTCAGAACAATCAATGAATGTCAAGGCCTGCAAAAATATTAATTACCTTTTCATTTCTTTGTCAGTTTTGTTCAGTTCTTTACAACCAGGGAGAACTGTTTGCAGGTATCAGCACTATAATTGGCAACTGGATTCTGGTAATTTTGAAGTAAATGGGTACTTTTTTTGTCACCAATGAATGCAAGAACAAAATCACACTTTTTCTTATTTCATTTTTTAAATTAGCAGGATATACAGCACAAAATAGAAAACAAAAAGCCAAGTGTAATAAAATCTGACAATTATTAGCAATATTTGTTGAAAAGCAGAGAAGATCATGCTGAGTCACAGGCAAAGCATCTCAACCTCTAGCACTTTCTGTACACTTCATTAGCCATCAGTCAGTATGGTTAGAGATTTACAGATGAAGGGAAAACAAGGAGAGACCTTGTTCATCTTTGCCAAGGACAAATTTGAAGCTTGGCCTGAAAGCCTGCAATCAGTGCAATGGCTGAAGAGATGAATTCTTTGCTCTACAGTAAAAATACTGTGATTTGGGGGACAGCAGGGTTAATAACAGAGTCTTCTAGGAATTAATCTGTCAATCTGAGGGAAGCAAAGTTTAAGTGAATAGCAGAAGTGCCTCTTCCCTTCATTTAGGGTATGGTCACCTGATATTTTTGAGACCTATAAAGTGACATTATTTCACAAATGGAACAGGTAAGCTTAAAAAGAGACATTCCTGGAGTGCAGAAAATCATTAGATTAACCACCAATTTTGAGAAAAGGCATAGGATTCCATTTTTATTAGTCAGCTCATGAGAGCTGACATTTACATTGTCTGACTTCTCACTACAGAGTATCAGCACATGTGTACCTTTAAAGGAAGAAGAACAACTATAAGGTCATTTAATTACTAAGTCAAACATATAAAACCCTCTATAGGTTTAATTTTTCTACAGCTCCTCCTGATAATCAGCTATTAATACATGCACCAGCACCAGATTATTTCACATTTACCTGTCTGGCTTTAGGTGTGGGTCATCCACAAATGGTAATTTAAGAAAGATTTTGCATGCAAGAATCAAGGGACAGAACCAGTAAGTATTTTATCACTGGATGCTATGCAGGGTTTCAATAGGATTGAGTGGGATTTATTACAGCACGAGCCAAATCCTTCTTACTTTTCTCATGCAAAACACCCATTGAAGCTAGCCAGAGTGCAACTGAGGACATCTTGCATCTCTGAGTCTCGATTACTCACCTGGCACAATACTACTGCAGCCCACAGCACCAAGCTGATGGCACTGGAATAGTTCTTTCTGGGAAGGGAAAGGAGTACCTTATGGGACAGCCTGTTTTAACCATGAAGGAGGTACAGAGGCAAGTCTGAAGAAGACTAAAAGTCATCCTGGACTTGTGACAAGATCCAAGATCCAAGCAAAGTATTTCTATGCTAGGAACACTCGCAGCACAAGCAGCTTTGAAGCATATTTAACGCATCCTACATACTTTTAAAAGAAGAATGAAAGCTTACTTTGGCAGGGTTTATGACTCCCAGAAAAAAAAGAAAAACACCCTAGCATGCTTAAAAAATCCATTTGCATAAGTTTTCCTTATCTGATCTAGCTGTTGATAACAGGACAAGGTATAATGAGGGCCATGAGCACCTCCTGTCACAGATTCTCACGGGCCCTGCTGCCTGTCTAGCTCGGTTGTCTCAGCAGACTTTTGTTCAAGAGGATCCATTCCTGTCTCCATCAGGTAGTAGGAAGCTTCTAGCCTCAGCTGATCTGGCTTCTGTCCAGCTGAAGATAACCTCCACTCTAATGTGGCCAAAACAACACTGGATAAGTGAGATTCAAGCATTCAATGGTCTCTACAGAAGATTTATCAAGTTTCCTGCCTTATCTGTCTCTGACATCTTGGCAAAAAGTTCCAAATAAAAATATATTTCCTGCTAACTGCTTGCACTACTTTCATGCTTAATGCCTCCTTGCTTAGATGGAGGGGGAGAGCGCTACCAAAAAAAAAAAAAAAAGTAAAAAAGTGAGGACATTTACATTGCAATATTCAGATGTGTCATTTTTGTAAGCATATGCCTCTTTACAGTAAAAACTATACTTGTTGCCAGTCACCAACTGTGTTATCTCTGGACAGACTCTGGAAGGATTCTAGCAGCCTGCCTCAAAGGCACATCAGTACCAATAAGTTAAACTAAGCAGACAACTGGCCAACACTCAGTGACAAGAGGCTCTGTAAATTCAACAGGCTTTTTACCATAATCCTTTCAATTCAGGTTAAAAGAAAATCATAAATCTTCTTGCAAGTTCCATCTTTTTCAGAACAACTTTTTATGAACCAGTTTTATAAATACTAAAATTAACACTAACAAAACCTAGTGATAGAGATTGTTTTAACAATATACTTTGCTACTGATGCTGTTCAAGATTTTTCTTAAAGAAGACTCACTGCTGACTCATCGAACTACAGAAAACCAATACTGCCAAAATGATCAGACAGAACCATAGATGCAGATGAGAATTTCATCCTTTAATAGACAAAAATTCCTGACTGCATGGAGTTGTACACATAAAAATGTTCCTTTTTGTTTCAGTCATTATTATTTCACCTTTTCTGTTGTATGCTGTTTAATAGAAACTGAAAAATTGAAGATACAGAAACACACCTTGCCATTAACTAAAATAAGGGTTTAATTCCTACAAGGAATACACCCAATTAGCTAAAACAATTAATTTCCAAATGATCCAACACTTATCCAGTACACAGTAGGAGAAAGGACATCCAGGTGCACTTCAGAAAATTTAGATATAAAGTACATATTCTGCCTAAATCTTTGAACAGATATCAGATTAGGGATGAGAGCACTACTTTTCTTCTTATACTTTTCTTCTTATCCAACCAAATCCCATTCATCCTATTAAAACTTACTTTCAGGCTCCTGACACCCATCACAAAGATCTTCATTTAGAAAAAAACAAGGTTACCAAAAGATGAAAATCTGTTTGGTCCTCTAGACAGCTTTATCACCACCCCAGAATTTGTTTCAGTTTACTTTTGCAGTCCCTGCAGGATGCCCTGATGTTCAGAGGTCCACAAAGAGACTGAGCAAAATAACTACATTTTCCTTTATCACAAAAGATCCTAGAAAGCCAACAAGGCCTGAAAAAGCCACAGAGTTCTCATTCCATCAGAGCCAAGAAATGAAAAAGAAAGGAGTGGGGGACCAACAGTCATGACCAGGAGATAAATTAATTCTTAAAGCCACTCCAAAAAGTTTGGCTTTCAGTTCTGCTGGTTAGCAGCTCCCAGTAAGAATTAAAAACATGTCAGTGGAGGGGGGGTAAAAAGGAAAAAAAAAAAAAGTAGGGGAAAGAAAAAACCAACAGGGAAAAATCTCACTGACCTCCCTCAGCAAAGCTCTTCCTCAAGATGCAAGGAACTTTGCTGGCACAGAAAGTTAATTTAATTCTTCCTGCCCCACCAGTCTTGACTCAAGGCCATTTGATTTCACAGTTCCAGCACTTCAGTAGTTAGCAAGTTGTGCCATGCACTCTGCAGAGTGAAAAGCCATGACTGCAGCATGCCAAAGTCTAATCTGTGACAGGCATTCCCAGTTCTGAACTCTGCACAGTGCGCTTTGGACTGTTTGGTGCCGCGAAGCAGCAGCTGTGTGCAGTCCAAACTCTGGGACCCAGGGATGCATCCTGACAATGTTTACTGCCAGTACAACACCAATCACAACCATCATGCTCTCTGCAGGATAAAAGGGTAGAAGAAAGCCTCTGTTTAGGCTGGACAGCAAAGACAAGATCGTAGCCGGGAGGCAGAAAACTCATAAAATAGTTCCATTTAAACATACATACAGATTAAAAATTAACCACTGCTGCCAAAAAAAAGCACATAACCCCACCCACAGCAATACCTGCCTACGTATGGCTGTCAAATGCAAGGGGAATAGGAGCTCTGTGCTCTGCTGCCCCACCAGCATGGCCAGTCACAGAACCATCATCTCACATCTGTACTGCTCCCCAAGAAAGTGCCCAAAGAGTCACCATTTATTATTGCTCTTGATGACTGGCTGTCATAGAAATCAGGGACTTCAATGATTTTTTGGAAGCTAGTTCTCCTCCTGGACCTAAGAAATCTTATACTTCAGCCAGGTAGCTCGATCCAACTGTTCAGAGGTGGAAAAATGAGGAAACAAAAATCACCATTGCTACTGCTGCATGCTTGTTGAGACCATACTAATCAGCTAAAAACTCACACTGCTTTACTGAAAATGCTATAAATATGCTGTCCAGAAGCTATTATCCTCTCCAATAAGTGAGGAGTCCACAGACAGTAACGTCTGCACTCCTGTTTTGCCAGCATTTCCATTATAATTCTCTCTTTTAATGAAGAATTAACAAGATTAAATACACTCTGGCTAGTAGACCTTCATGTTCTATTATAGTATATTGTATTTATATTAGAAATGTTAATGTTACAATTCTTCTTGACTTTTTAAAAAAGTACTTTAAAAATTAATTTACTTTTTAAATACTGTAACAAAAATAGTTGTTTCAAATCTTCAAACTTATTTCACTACTCTTTATAGAAAAAAATACATTATTTATGCCATTAAAAGGAAAAGCTAATGCCTTATTGTAAGGTAAGAATTCACTGAATTCAGAACTAAGCAGATCCCAGAAAAGGGCAGCTTATTCTCTCTGTACATAACATAATTATGTCCTAAACCAAATTATTTTCTTCCTCTGAAAGGTATTTAAGGATGTCATCTGTGTAGGGCCTGGCCCAGTGCCATGGACAGCATAACAATGCACACTGTAGCTGATGAGAAACATTGCATTCACCTCAGGCTTGAAAACCTTTCACAGGACCAAAGACTCAATCAGGAAAAGCATCAGGATGTTGAAAACAAGCCTTCCCACCTATTTCTGAACTATTGACATTCATCACTTTTCTGACTACTGCCCAAAACTTAAAAAAACCCAACCTATTGGTAGTCAAATCTGGGGGGAACCTTCAAGTTTTATATGCAACCTATGACAGTGGTGAAATGGGAAGTTTTGGGAACTCAGGGGTGTTCATTCTGTATCTTAAACCATGTACTGCAGTTATTGGTGGAAGTCAACACATCTGGGATTGATGGTACAAACAGCACCCTGCAATTTTCTCTTCTCCTCCTCCAGCTTACTGAAGAGGAACGCAGGGAGCACACAAGCTGAGACAGTCGAAAGAAGGTTTCATCATCCATTCAATCATCCTTAGATTCACACTGCTTTATACCAAATGCCTGATTTTAATCACTGTCCATATGTCTGAGTAAGCATAAAATACAGCAGGGATGAGACTCAGACCTTTTATCAGAAAGCATATATTTTTCTTATAATCAGCTCGCTGACATGCAAATGATTATGATTGTCTTCACTGACCCTTCTACAGAATGGCCCAATTAAAAAAGCTGTATCTTCAAGGACAAATGTACAGCAAGTATTGCTGTGTAATATCCCCAGCCAGTAAAGTTCATTACTGAGTTCTGGAATAAAACATGACAGACTTTGTTATGTTATCTTTTCCAGGGTGTCACTACCAAACCAACACATTCTAGAACTTAATAAAGCCTGGCTGCCTCCAACTCCTGGTACATTCAGAATGTGTATTTCTTCCCCATTGCTTTTTCTAATAACTAAGTTGGTGCTGTTCTGTTCTGTTCTGCTTGGGATGGTGGATGACAACCATCACACCTGCACACTGGAATGCACCTGTCATGGTAATTCCATCATAATTAAAGAAAGTTCTATGAAAGCAAAGGTTTAATACGAGCATCTAATGGGGAAAAATATGATGAACTCGTCTGCATTATATTAACTGCTTTGATTTTAGGATCTTTTTCATTACATTTTTTTCTTCTGCTTTTTCCTACCTGTATGGCACATGCCCTCATTTAAGTCCTATGTATAGCACATGGCCCAGTAAATTGTCCCAATGCAGGTCAGAACTGTGGCACAGATTGTATGATTCGAGCCAGAAATGTTCTTAAGCTCTGATACATTTTGAAAGCTATGAAAAATAGTCAAAGAATAAATAAAACAGAAATTTGACATTTGAAAGTCAGTGAAAGCAAGTTTAAAGAGAAAAATAATTTCTTCTTATTTATATTACTGTAAAGATTTTAAGGTGTATTGTACAACAATACTGTATAATCATCAGGCCAGCAATTATGCTGGGAAGTGTTTTTCAAATGGCAGTTTTGGTTGCCCATATAAGAAACAGACAACAAAATAGAAACAGGTATTTCCAAGAAGAGCTTTGGAAAACATCTCCTTATGCCCAGTATATAGAGCAAATACAAATCTACACTGAAACACAGTTTTATTTCATTAGTGTCTGTAGCTGTCTAACTTCTCTTCATTTTCTGTGGAGAGGTGGAGGAAAACATTGTTAGCGACAATGACATCATTTGATTGTGATGACCAACCATGACTAAATTCAAAATATTGTTGAATCAAGGTTTTCTGGGTAAGCTAACAGGATAAAAGCCTTAAGAAACCACATTTGCTTTATTTTCTGGAGCTGAGGTCAAGCACACTGAAGCTCCAGGGCATTTCTCGAAAGGTGGAATAGGGATAAACTCCAATTAAGAGAGAAACTGACAGAGTAAGGTATTTGTTTAGGAGCCGTGTAGTAATGTATCAAAGCCAATCCACTGGAAGTGCCTTCTGTGTTTATTTCTACCATAGGAAAACAGAAGAATAAAATCTATCAAAGTATTAAAATTCAAAACTGGATTCATGCACATCGAAAACTTTGAATGCACAACTAGCAGGAAAGGGGAAAGAGGCATTTTCCCCACTTTGGATGCTTCCTAAAAAAGGCTTCTTTTACACTTCTGTGTTTTTAGAAAGATGGTGGTATTTGCTGGTTTCTTCCCCACAGTATATCACAGATAATACTCAGCTGCTGGGTTTATGAGGTATTTGCAATTGTAACTCAACAGACAAATCCTTTGTTATAAAGGGAGAACAAATAACAGGGATTTACAAAGCTGTAATTATACTGAGAGAGTTTATGCGTAAGGATATATTAAAAGAAATACTATACACAAAATAACTTCTTTTTAAGAAATCCTCTGAGCATTATCACCACTTACAGTAAGGGCCCTTTAACCATAGAAGGGATTTTAAATGCATGTCATCCCTAAAGGATGCCTGCAGACTCTGCCAAGCTCTCCTACGCAGGCTGAAGTTGGTAAAGCATGTACCTGCTTTACAGATAGCAAATGATGATGAAGGAGCAGAGCAAACCTTGAGCCCCAAACAAACCACACTGAAGGCAGATGATGGACCCCAGCAAGCAGCCAAAGCCTGTCAGCTGCTGCAAGCCTTGGCAGTGAGAGGGGAGCAGAGACCAGGAGGTGGTGTGTGCCGATCCCAGCAGCCAGCACCAAGCTGGTTGCATGACAGCCACAAGCAGCACCACCGAGAGATGAGCCCACCCTGGCTACAGATCAGGCTGCTGTAAGGACACCAGCACGGGAGTGCCAACACATCCATCAAACAACACACCACTGAGAGATGAGCCCACCCTGGCTACAGATCAGGCTGCTGTAAGGACACCTGATACAGCAACGTCACAAAAGGAAGAGCCAGAGACAGCTGTGTCCAGGTTCAGAGGAAAGGAAGGAAGGGGCACAAGACCCGCCTTCTTTATTTTTTATATCCATTTGGAAATCCCTATTCATTGGAGGAAATCAGTTCTTCCTCCCTCAACTACAGTGGTCAAAGGAAATGTCCATCAAAGTTCTGTGTCCATGAGAAGGGAATGTGAATGATAAGATACAATTACAATAACATAGCTATGTTTACAGAAAATAACCGTGAGAGAGAAAGTAAAAAGCATCCAGCTGCAAAAGCAGGGCAACAGACACCAGCACGGGAGTGCCAACACATCCATCAAACAACACACCACTGAGGACAAAGGCAATATTCCTGCCTTTGCATCGGTCCAGCTGGTCGTGAAAGGCACTTGGACACACAGGAGCAGTTTGCCCTGAACCAGACAGTATTTGGAATGTCCTGTTTCACCAGCAGCTGCCCGAGGACAGGTGTTCTCTGTGCAGCAGGGACCTGTGGCTGGTTGCACAGCGTTCCCCAGGAGACCCACTCCAGTTACAGCTGTGCCCTGAGGATGCTTTGGAGCTGGCTGCCAGCCAGCTTGTCCCAACAGTGAGCAAACACAAAAGCAAAGATGACTGCAAGCATCCCACTGCCTGAATTAAAGATGATGTTAGGATTCAATTCAATGTATCCCATGAGTAGAACATCGCTGAGAAGTTATTTTACAATATGATGTATAGCTTTTTATTTAGTTATTAACGGCCACCACAGTTTCTACTCTTGTTAAGCCACGATGATTTCTGTGTCTGCTCACAGTAAAACATTGAGCTGGGAATCACAAAATCAAAATATTTTGTTTAAATTTTCTGAGATACTTTTGATCCTACTGGATTACTGGTAAACTAAAATGGAAGAATGCTACTGTTACACAAGAAAATATAGTAAATAAAATTGAAATTATTTTCCCAAACCACTTCTCTAAGATCAGTGATTCATTATCACAGTTTAGCTTTTTTAAATAATTGATTGTTGGTGTCAGTAATGTGTAATTCTGTATTGGATTTTTAAAGTTACACTTGAACATTTTGAAACAGTTGCTAGTGCAATATATGACCAAAAAAAATTCCACAACTTTATTATGAATTGCTTTTGTGGCACTATGATTAATTAGATGGTTAAGGGAATTCCAGATCCCATGCAAAAGACATCAGTTCCACTAGTAATGTTTCCCATGTATAACCTTTTTTAATATACTAACTACAACGTTCTGACTTCTGGCATGGCTCCCTGAACCGGTCAGGGCTGCAGGAAGGCAGTGCAGGGAGGCACAGGGAGGAATAAAGGGGTAGGAGGCACTTGGAGCAAACCCAAGGTGCAAGAGTGGTCCCAATTTGACAAGAGGGAGGAATGGGTAGCATCACCTCTGCTGTCCTTCCACACCAGCATAGAGCTGGTGGCTCAAAGCCCTCTGCACAGGAGAGGGACAGGGAAGCAACCCGGCGAAAACAGGGGGCAGAGGTTCACAGTCTTCCAGCCCAGTCCCTCTGCCTGGTTCCATGACCACAGACAACATCAAAACACAAAGTATTCTACTTTCTCTCTTTTCCAATTCATTCAGAAAAGATTTTCATACTTGTTTAGTTTCCTGCTTATAAGGAAGGAGTTCAAGAAGTGTTCGAACAATGCTCTCAGGCCCATGGTGCCATCCTTGAGGCTGTCCCGTGCAGGGCCAGGAGTTGGACTCCATGATTCCTGTGGGTCCTATCCAGCTCAGGATATTCTGTGATTCTGTGACAAAGCAAGTGAATATTACAACTAAGTTACAATGGATTAGAAATCCACATTTTTAATTTTACAAACCAGAAGAGCTTTTGTTGCATATAGTACTTCAACTTTGGTGTTTGATCCTGAAATTAAAAAAAACAATAAATCTATGACTTTTGTATTTTGGATTGGTCATATGGACTACGTAATGGAAAAGCTCTATAATTTATCTGAATCATTATTTTATTTTATTCTCTCGTGGTTCCAATTGTTCATTGTTAATTAGATCCAGCCACAACAACTCATTGTGCAAAAGGCATACTCTGTTTTAATCAAAATCTTGGACGGCATTTTGGATGTCATCTTTAAAAACTTGGACAGAACACTCTGTGGTTTCCTCACCGATGAAGAATCAAAATAATTAACTATGAACACATCTTCCACTGAATGCTGACCGTTGTTATCAGGCTATTTTGATGGGCAGCTGCCTGTTTCATGGAACTTTTTTAGATTTCCTTCTGTTTCGTACCTGCTTTCTTCACTCCAAATAGTAATGAACTCAAAACCTGAGCCATAGGACACATCCATGGCAAACTCCTAAATAATTTTTTAATTTCCATTTCATGCTATGCTGAAAATGATGCTGTAAACACAAAATATGACTGTGATAGTCTCATCCATTTGAAACCAGATCTTTTCATTTATGATATTCATATTGTTTTACCCATTGTTTTAGTAGTTAAGAGACATGGCCAGTGTTTGGGAATAAAACATACCAACAAGCTCATGCTTATGGACTGTCTCACAGACATATTTTGATGATAAGGTACTGGTTCAGATTATCCTCACAGGTAGTTACTGACAACAAAAATCTGAAAAATGTTTCCTTGACAGGAACAAACACAACACTCCACTTCTTTCTACCAATATATAAATTGTCAGGTATAAACACAGCACTCCACTCTTTTCTATCAATATATAACCTGTCATTCAATTAAACTTTTTGTTTTGGTGCCACTGTTTTGAGAACCCTTGCTAGATTTTACATTTTGCTCTGTAAGGTTTAGTTATTTCTTTTATGTCAGGCCACTTAGCAACTTCTTTCCTGCTGTCTCTCCCCAATGCAGCCCCAAGAAATCACAGCCTGACAAACTGATCAGTTTGCTCTTGCCCAATCCCCTGTTTGTAGCAGCTCCATCACCAAGTAAAAGGAAAAAGGGAGAAAAAGGCATTGTTTATCACATTTGTTGGCACAAGGACAACAGGATTGAGCGCGCCCTCAACAAGTCTGCTGACAACACCAAGCTGTGTGGTGTGGTTGACATGCTGGAGGGAAGGGATGCCATGCAGAGGGACCTGACAGGCTTGAGAGGTGGGCCTGTGCAAAACTCATCAAGTTCAACAAGGCCATGTGCAAGGTCCTGCACCTGGGTCGGGCCAATCTCAAGCTCAAATACAGGCTGGGTGGAGAAAGGACTGAGAGAAGCCCTGAGGAGAAAGACTTGGAGGTGTTGGTGGATGAAGAACTGGACGTGAGCCAGGAACGTGCACCTGCAGCCCAGAAAGCCAACCACAGCCTGGGCTGCATCCAAAGCAGAGTGGCCAACAGGGTGAGGGAGGGGATTCTGCCCCTCTGCTCTGCTCTTGTGAGATCCCACCTGGAACACTGCATCCAGCTGTGGGGCCCCAACACGAGAAGGATGTGGACCTGTTGGACTGCGTCCAGAGGAGGCCATGAAGACAATAAGAGGGCTGGAGCACTTCTCCGATGAAGACAGACTGAGAGAGCTGGGGTTGTTCAGTCTGGAGAAGAGAAGGCTCTGCGGTGCTCAGAGCACCTCCCAGCACCTAAAGGGAGACTACAGGAGAGCTGGAGAGGGACTTTTTGCAAGGACATGCAGTGACATGGTAAGGCAGAACGGCTTTAAACTGAAATAGAGTAGGCTTCGATTAGGTATGAGGAGGAAATTCTTTACTGTGAGGATGGTGAGGCACTGGAACAGGTTTCTCAGAGAAGCTCTGGATGCCCGTGGCATATTCAAGGCAAAGCTGGATGAGGGTTTGAGCAACCTAGTCTAGTGGAAGGTGTCTCCACCCACAGCAGGCATCTTCCAACCCAAACTATTCTATGATTCTGTGATTCTATGAAATAGCCACAAAATATGTGTTGCAAGGACTGTAAAGAGAAAATTACAGAGGATTCTATACTGCAGTATACAAAATAGTGAAATCTAACACACTGTTTAGTCATCAATTATTCCTGCTTCCTTTCCCATTGCAGTAATACAGGCAATAATACAATTGTTTTATAAGAAATTACACTATATCATAAATTGTAATATCATCACATTGTAATATATAACTACAGATAGATGTAAAAGTTGGTTTGATTTTAATGTTCCAGCTTTTTCAAACTATGAAAAGCTTACAAACACAGTCTGAAAGGAAATGTAATAAGCTCAGTTTGCACATATGATTTTGGATGCCTGGGCATTTCTCTGACCAACTGAAATGTCTTTAATAGAACCTTGTTTCCAGTAAGAACTGAATACCATCTTTCAGATGTTTTAGGTTATGCACTCTAAAATGGCCTTATGCCAAATCGTGAGTCACTTTTGAAAATTTAAGATCTCATATCTAGTATCAAAACCCATCAAAAAATAAATTCCCTAACTATTATCAGAGTAGCACCATAATTTGGAGCGAATGAAAAGCTCACTTTGGTTGCTTTCTTTCCTAAAACAAAACACCACAGCCAAGGTTTTCAGCTGGCAAGTTAAAAACAAACAAATAAACAAACACAAAAATAAACCTCTTTCTTAAATGGAGAAAAAATATTTTAGATTTCTCACAAATTAAACATCTTCTGCCTGTATTTTAGAAGCAAAATCACAATAGGTGTAACAAAAGCTTTGGTACGTATGCTACATCAGCCCTTTGCAAGCACCGTCCCTCTAAAAGTTTAAGCTAAATATACCATATTTCTACCTCTGAATATAAATACTAAGGATCAAAATCCCCCAAAATTTACCTAATATAACTATCATAAGTAGCAGCTTGCCTGCACAACGCTTCAAGAATTGACATTTCAAAACTCTTAAAATTCTGCTTTGCCCTGAGAAATGACACAGAAAAGCAGAGACCGATGGAACAAGCAGCCTGCTTTCTTGTCACACAACTTTTATATCCATAATTCCAAGCAAGTTATGCTAAGTGACTGACAGGCATAGAGTTTCAGGGGGAAAAAGAATCAACATAGCTGAAATTGTGTTGGTTGAATGCTACAGCACGGCAGACAACAGCTCTATATGACAGCACAGCAGGAAAAAAACTCAATTGCTTTTAATAGACAAGCATTTAGTGCAACTAGTATAATCTGGACTGACATTTTCCCCTGTCTATTATGTAAGCTGAAAGCTAAACTTCTGCTTTTATACAGTATATTGCCTGTCTTCAACACACTGCCTTATCAGCTTTCTCTCCATATTTTTGGTGTTTTAGTAGCAAAAAGGGGGGAACTTATCACATCTTTGAGATTCCTTCTTAATATCCTGTTTTCTTCCATTCTGTGTTCATGTTGCCACAAAGACAGGCTTCAATAGGAACTGTTCTTTGTTTAGTTTGCATGATTCATATTCTATGGCTCACAATCTCTCTGAGAATTTTAACTCTCCACAGAAAGTAATTTAAAAGGTAAAGAAAAATCCAGAAAATTCAAAGAAAAGAAGAAATCAAAAGAACAAACAAAGAAAATATAGAATTTCAAAAATCAAGGACAGTCAATCCATTTTACCAGTGTCATTCCCTAACACCTCTTTTCTGATATTTCAGGGGAAAAAGTGAAAAAGCAAGGAAATAGGTAGTTACAGACATCACCATTTTTACAGCCCAGGCATCTTCCAGAATGTGCAAACATCTGCCTTCACAGCAGCAATTATCCTTGACAAGATTTTCAAAATGGCACTCAGCAGCAGACCTACAGATAGGAACTGCCCACAGAAAGAGCATAACAGATAATGACAGACTTGCTCTGCTAAAAGCCTTTTAACTCCAAGATACTTAAATTAATAATTCTTTCCCAAACTTTCTGTCCCTCTCTCTACTGTTAACCACCTCTGTGCTGCCACTGAACAAAGCTGATCTCTTAATCCCAGGTAACTCTTTCAAGATATCCAGCTCCAATAGACTGACTGACTTGGTTTTAATGTATTTTGATAGACAAATAAAGCTGTCAAAGTGCCAAGGAGTCTGCATATTTAAGATTCAGTACTCAAAGAAGGAAGTGATTAAAATCTAGTGATTTTGCAAGACATGTTCATAAGGCTATAAATACAACACATAGCATCAAAAGGCCTCAGCAGCCAGACATCTGAATTCCAGAAGGAGACACAAGGCATAAAAGAAATCAAATCTTCAAAAACAGCGTACCAAATTGATTAGGCAACACCAGAAGAATGAGTCTTACAGGAGACACTTTATTGTGTATATATGCCAAACATGTTTATGATTTCTCCTAAAAGATCTATCTTGCATTATCCTGTCACTACCAGATAGTTCGTGTCTCACCTGCCTTCCCAAGCTGCAAACCCCATGTTAAACAATGCTGCCTGCATTAGAAGTCCCTTACAGGCACATACCACCTCCTGAAAAGGTACTGAAAATGTCCTATCCCAATGTTTTCTGAGCTGGAATCTCTGATTTTCCCAACTTGGAGCATACATCATATACACACAGACAACACTGCACAGCTTGTTGGATTAGCTAGAGAGGCAAGAGAGGTGCTGACCACTCACCCAGCTCTACAGACCGTGATGCAGTCTGTCAATCTCCCCAGGAAACCGTGCCCAGGAGGTGCCAACACCCAGCTCTGCCCCGACACAAAACCCTCCTGCAGACAGAGCAGAGCCTCTGAGCATCCCTGAGAGCCGCCCAGAGACACGACTGCTAAGAGCTGGAAAAGCCTTACAAGAGCACAGAAATCTATGAAATCACTACCAAACTCTCTCAAAAACCTCAAGATACTCATGCAGGGAGCAGTGACTGTAATTTCAAATATAAAATATACCATCTACCCTATACCAGACAACACTCTTGGTTTTCTACTGAAATTTAGTACAGGGGCTGCGAAGACTTCCTTTGCTCACTAGCAATGGCCCATGCAGGTTTCACATGCCCTTTTTCAGAAAACAGATGCTGAATGAGACAAGCAATTGGAAAAAACAACCTTAAGCTGTCTCAGCATGAAGGGATTTTTTTACTCATTACAGCACCAAAAACACATGACAGGGGTGTATTTCCACTTAGTTTTCTTCATGTTGGTTGATTCTTTTCTATCAGACAGGTGTGGAGCTAGTGAGGCTGACAGGCATCTTCATTTACCTGGCAGACCCCAGTTGCAGGTAAGGTCTTCACATCACAACAGTGCTGCTAACATTTTTCCTCTAATTATTTTTGCTCAGTATTCTATTCTCCAGTCCAAAAGGAATGAAGAGCTTCAAAAACTTAACAGAGATGCCTCCTCCTAAAGAGAATTATCCAGAAAAATGGCAATTCAGAATTAATAAAGCCTCATGTCTTTTTTACAGAGGTTTTTTGAGTCCTATATGCAAAGGAGAGTTTTTCATTTATCAGGCAGCAGAAAGGGAAGGGCTTTCTACTGGGTGATTTTGAAATTCTTGGTCAAAGGTTAACTTGGTTTTTAACTTCAAAGTACAGAAAAACTTGGAGGTTGAAAGAATACAGTAAAACTTCAGAGGGATGTTACCAACCTGCAACCAGGCTATGAAGGCATGTAAAGTTGCCTCCTGTGCTACACCTCTTCTTGCTCTTGGTTTCACAGACAGCTCCTAAGAAGTGAAAAGGCAAAGTCCGTTTGGGAGCGTTTAAAATATAATCAGATTTCTCTGGCTGGAGGCACCTAAGTAGGAAAGGCAGTTTCACTAATTAAGATCTGAACTTCTGCTTTGACTTCAGTTTTTCATAATGTTACTAGATATTTTAAAATATGGTACTCATTCATTGCAGGGTGCAGCACCCGCAGGGCAGTGAGTAATGGTTTTACTCTTGCTTCAGTACTGGCAGCAGCATGTTGGACTGGAAAATGAACCTCTATTTCCTATCTATTTTTATAATCAGTTTATCTATCATCTACTTAATTCTTACCCCCACATGCACACTAGAAACAAAACATATAAGTCTCTGTACGACGCTGAAATACATTTACAACCCTGCCATTGACAGCTCACCGGCGACACTGACTTGTATCTGAGGACAGCATTTGGCCCCAACCAGTACATCTGTAGTCTGTATGAAAAATGCATGAGCTAAATCTTGTCACTTCTTTTATAAATAGGAGACAAAACGAGAGAGTCATCACTTAGTCAGCTACCAAATGATTCAAAATCCAAACCTACAATATCACATTAAGGAAAGTAACTGGTAATAGATACAAAGTGTATTTTCTTCTCATAAGAGGAAAAAGGACAAGGTTAAGTTATTCTATTTTATGCCATTTTTTTCTTGCTTCATTAATTGAAAAAGTATAAAACACTAATTAGGTATCAGACACAAAACAGAAATCTGTAGTAGTATATGCCCAGATATATTTTGCTGCAGCCCTGAAGTCTTACATTTTACTGAGGTCTGGTTTATTTGCAAGTTTTCCTGTTTCTCTAAACACAAACATAACTTCTGTATTTTATAACCAGCTCTATATTATGAGGTGATATTACACGAGGGGGTGACAGCTGGCAGGAACTTTTGAATCGAAGGGTCTCTTTCTAACTGATACACACAAAGCTCTGTATTAGCTCTCACAAGATGCACTGTTTACTGAAGATGATTACCCATGAGTAAATAATGAGTCATGATACCCTTAAAAAAGCAAACACACAGAGTTAAAGAATAATTTCTAACATGGGTAAACAGACAGCACTGAAAATTGAATCACTTACGTGCATTTGTCCTAATAAAGTGTTAAAACCCAGAAAATATCTAGAAAATGGTCACAATTACATAAAAATATGTTAGAAGATCTTGAAAAGACTGTATCTCTTTTCATACGACTGCAAAGCACCGTTTACAGACATACAAATAGGTAAATGCAGTCCTAAATACATGCAAGTACAAATGGAAAAGGGATTTTTATTTGGACAACACAACACAAACAAATCATGGTAATTTTGTCATTCTTGACGGATCTCTACTCTATCCTTACAAGCAATTCAGACAAAATGTATTGGAATTCAGGCAAGAAAGCAGCACTTCAAATTTAACACCTTAATTATAACAGGGATGCAAACTGCTCATTTTTATTATATATTATCAGCTGGCTTCCTAGCACTACGGGAATTTAATGTAAGGAAATTCATCTCCAGATGATCACTGATGGTGGTGAAATAGTCTCTCCTTTATTATTGCTACTTCCATACGCATCTTATTTCTTATGCTACCTCATACATTTCTAAAATCACCACCAGGCTCCAGAAGTTCCTCAGGGGAGTATGATGGCAGAATGACAATTATGAAAAATATGCTTACATCACGTCCACTATTCATCTGTAAGGACTTTGCATAAAACAGTTTGCTCCCAGCCATGCTGCAGAGCCTTTCAGACACCTGTGAAGCTCATCAGCAGTTTTCAAAGAAAAAATAAATGGAATCTAGTGATCCTTATGACTTTTCAGCATCTGAGCGTGGTGGTTCTGCAGCGACAACAAGAGTTAAAGACCATAAACATACTCTACTGGAACTGTGACTTTTTATATAACCTTCTGAAATGTTTCCTTGTAAGGACTAAAGTAGAACAAGCTGGACTCTTAAAAAAATACATATAAATTTAAGAACAATAAGGAATTATATGAAGATACGGAAAACCAAGCACCTAACTTGCTTTCTTTATGAACCCTGCTGTATTAGAATAAGATCCAGACCAAAAGTTGAAATGGGTGTTGTCCAAATGTTAGGACTAATGCTCTTTACTTGACACACTACATTCTGAAATTAAGGATGTCAGGATATATTTGAAAATTTCATGAGGATGAAACAGTCACATCAGACTTCTTTGCACTAAAAAGCACTGAAGTTCTACCATGACACCCCCATTCAAACCCAGGTATGACCACCACGTTGTGGGGAGTGCTGCCCAGCTGAGCTACCAACCAATTAAGGGAACAAAACCTGGTCACTCTGACATGGAGATAAGGGTGATTTTCCCCTTTCTTCCTGTGTACTTCTCCTAGGACATTGGTCTTGAAATGTTAACTCTTGTGCTTTGACCAATCTACAATCTCCATATACCTAGTCACAGCACAGTTCCATTTTTCTGAGATTATGTGATTTTAAATCACAAGTTTCTCAAAAGTTGTTGTAGCATTTTAAACAGCTTGCTTTT
>VZRZ01015301.1:487990-499293 GCA_013398175.1 Climacteris rufus | reverse complement strand
TTTTTTTTTTTTTTTAAGAAGAACCAGACAGCCAGTGAGATGGCCAACCACAGCATGGATCTCACAACCTGTCCTGCAAGTTTTTTAAATTACAGACACACTTGTGAATCAGGGTCGCACATAACCTGCAATTCTGCAAGGTCCTCCTCCTTTTTTGGCTGACTGGTGATTGTTAAGATCAGTGAAGAGGCAGTGAGTAGCTTTAGCTGCCAATATTCATAATAGGAAAGATGGCACTTCTTCCCCAACAATCCACAAACCTTAAAATACTACCAAAAAGAAAAGGAAAGGGAAGAGAAGATCAGTGCAATCAGAGCACTTCAACTAGAATAAAGACTCCTCTAGGGCACTTTAACTTCCAGTGTGAAGCTTAAAGGGAAAATTAAATAAAATCTAGAATGTCACACAGCGCTTACAGGATTACATGTTTACATTAAGCAAATACAATTGAATCCTATTTTTGCTGTATCTTATTATTGCATATGTTTAACTAAGGAAAAATATTACACCAAAAAGAGGAAATATTTTAATGTATTTTCCTTTTTCTTTTCCATGATGTAAATGGCCCATATTCTCAATGTTGTTCTACTAGAGTTAAATTAGGTCAAAGGCATTCAGTGTTCAAAACCAGGACATGTCACTACTACCAAAAATTATCGTACAAGAGGGGTCTTCATTAGCTCTCTACCACTTATTCTACCAAAGTCATATCATTCTATAACAAACAGCTGGTGGTGCTTTACACAACTTGAGTTTCCTCCTATCACTTCCAGGGTGATAACACCATCACACATGGATCAAAGTCATCGATCCATCCCTTCTAGTAAGCAGATGCCTTTGTTAAAAATTAAAAAACTCTCATTTTTTGCAGTTATCTTTTACCACTACTTTCAGACAATTCAGACATGGTCAGTAACAGATGCATGCAGACACTATGAAGTCTTTGGTAAATTAATTTTCACTTCACATTCTCTATTATTTTTCCAAATCCTGCCTGAACTCTCTCCTGTTTAATCTTTTCTTGTTAGGAAAAAAAAACTAAATAATGAGCAGTACACAAAAGGGAATGCAGTGTTCTAAGACTGGGCTTGTATGAGGAAGAAAACAGTACAAAAGTGAGAAGAGCTGGGATAGCTGTAGCATGATGTCATGACCTCTGTTTACAGCCATAAATTACATCTGCAAAGTGACAGTGTTCTGCATGACCCTGCATTGCTTAATTTTCTGTCCTTTTTTTTTTTTTACTACTGTGCCTGTCTTCACTGTACTGATTCTAGTTACTTCCTCCAATTTGATAACGGTCTAGCCAAACACATACTTCTCCTACACGTCCAAGCAGAAGACCCAATTTTACTGTCAACACAGCCAGATCAAAGCAGCTAACCTGTTATGGAAACAGCAAGGCCAACACCCTAATAACGCCCCAATTTCTTCTGTTAATCAAAGAGATAAAACTGTTCTTAATTAACAATGGGTAATTCAGCAGAAACACAACTGGAACATAAGTGTTGACAGAAAGTGAAATTCATTGACTCAAAAACACAATGCATTTACTCCCAGAAATTCAGCTAGTGATCTACAAAATGTTCAAAAGATACAAAAATATAAGCTATGCTGCACATTCAGAGATAACAGAAGAGTACAGTATCTAATTCAGTAGGTTTTGCTCTATTTGTTGAATTACGTAATGTTGATTAGAGGACATTAACTTGGATTACAAAGGGAAGAGCATTAATTACTATCAATACCACTGGCTAACTGACATAAGAATTTATCAGGACTCTTGAATTTTCACAAACTTTCACCAAGTTTTTCATCAAGATTTCAGTAAACAAGAAATGTGACAATAGTCAACAACAAGATTCCACATTACAACAGCCAAAAACCAAAACCAAACCAAAATCTAAGGTAAAAGTCTGAAGAAAAAAAAACAAGTGCATGGTATAAATTTAATCCCCAAATCAAGATATCAGACTTGCCTTATACACAGATGCAGATGGCTGGGTATACTGATTCCAAATTTAGTACTGCACATAAAATTACTTCCATCTTAAAAACACACTGTAAGCAGATCATTTTGCTCCCAAAACTGTTGAGCTTTGAAAAACAGTAAACTTGTATCACCTACCTTTATTTTGGCCTTTCTCGGTTCTCCAGCCACAATAACCACTGAAGAATAAGTTTCATTTTGGAGTCCTGACCCCCTGATTTCAAACATTGCAGCAAGATGTGCATTTATTAAATATACATAATATTGAATGAATTTCAAAAATCATTGTCGGGATCATAACTTTTTCTTTCTGATATATCACTTCTGGGCACTACTTAAAGTCATAATCTGCAAGTGACGTGCACCAAGACTTTTTCACATGGAAATGAGACAGCAATTCTACCCCTCTGATATTACTAAAAAGATATCTTGTTAACCACTAGGAACATCATTGCAGAAAACACATCCAAGTAAACTAACAGTATAGCAGCACAAAGACTGCTGGCATCTGCTGCCTGTAACTTAGTAGCTCAGATTTGCTATGCTGAGACAGTACATGAAAGGTGTAACACCAAACATCAGTTTTTCTGACTCAAAATGCATCCACCCAAAAATGCAAAAAGCATGCAAGTGACACGAATCCCCAAAGATTATCCTCAATACAGATAAGCTCAGCAAAAGTTAAGCATTTAAACTCTAACTTCTGATCTGACCATCTGCTTTCCCCACTTTGCCCTGTTCTCCAGATGGGAAAACAGGTGAGGCCTTGAATTACTCATATGTAGCTCTGTAGTTTTGCCCACACCCTTCGTCCTGTTACACCATCACCCAAGTGTTGTGAAATTTGGAGCTCCTAACAGAGATTGCAGACCTTAACTTCACACAGCAATAGGTAAAGCTCAGTCCTATTCTATCATATGCCTTGCAACATCTGCCAGGTCGAACCTCTCATATTCCTGCCTAATGCTCTTTCTGGGTTTAAATAATTGTTCTCTTAAAGAAATAAAAAATGACATTGAGGTTTCCACAATCCTAATTTGCAAATTGTTTCAAGCTCTTTTAGATTAGATTACCTTCCAAAGCAAACACAGTAATGCCATACTACTCTCATTTCCCAAACACAGACTGCCCTAAGACTGTGCAGGGCTCACAATGCCTTTGCTTCTGTCAGCTGCCCATGTTCGAACAAATGGCTTTCATTAACTCCAGGAGATCTTTGAAAAAGTACAGGATCTTCCACTCATCCAAAGCTATTTAAAGGAGCAAGACCTAAAGAAATATTGACAAGATAAGGCATGAAGTATCAGGAAACACTTAGCAACGAAACATTTAAAAAGAAAATCAGACTGTAGATTTGATCTTGTAGATCTGGGCTTCAGTGGTAAAGGGCTCCCTTTACATATCTTTCTTGCACCATCAAATAATTAATTCAGCTGCAGACTTATGATCATCAAAATGCACTACAGCTATATTTACAGAGATGAGTTTTTAAGAGGCTGAGCTCAAGTTCTAACTTGGCTTGGGGCTGAACTTCACAAAGAGGGGTCCAACCTCGCTGTCTTACTGCATACTATGTTTGCCCAGACAGCAAGCAACATCCTGTCAGCAACCCAATTCCCCTTTCCCTTCTATCTCCAATGCAAATTGCTGATAAATCCTCCTGCTAGTCCTAAGTTGAGAAAACAAAGTATGTTAAAAATATTGAGAAATAGAATTTTTTCAGAAAAAAGGCAGCCTGCGCTTTTGTTGCAAAAACACAGCTTAAACTGATGTGAACTTATCTTATGGGAATGAATTTCCAGCTGCTATTTGTGGATGAGTTCCATTTACAAGTAAAGGTAAGGAGATGTCTGGTACATGCCTGGCTGCCAGCCAGTGTCCACACTTGTCCCCACAAGGCTGCCTCATGAGTAGGTGTAGCAGTAATGGGAGAGGGAAAACTGCTTGAGTTCAGGTTTTGTGGCTGTGATTCCACCACTTGCTTTCAAAACTCAGGTTTCTTGTTGGAGAAACATGTAACCCTAGAAAGAGGTCTCTGAAAAAGCACTGTGAGCCAAACTGGACAGCAAAGGTCAAGGGAGAGGGGAGGGCAAAGGTTCATAGGTCTGCTTATGTAAATTTGGCTTTTTACATCTACATTCCTAAGAGCAAAGCATAATCAGAAAATTACTACTAAACAGCAGGCAAGTCCTGGCTCCTTTTTATGCCTATGATTCTTTCTATGGCATCAAAGGAAATGATCCTGAGAATTGGCTTCTTATGCTCAAAGGTGAGACCATGAATTCTCTTTCTAAGTTTTAAGTAAGCTCACAACTCTGATCAGTGCATAGAAAATGCATTTAGAGCACTTCTTAAAGTTAGAGAGATGCTTCAGTTGTTTGTGTAAACAGAAGCAATACGATTCGCTCTGTTAATTTGGTATGAACTCATGATATTTTTATCTACTCCCCAGTAATTTATTATGGGCAAGTCTGGCAGACCAGCTTAATTTGAAAGTGTGCTCTACACTTTTCATTAAACAAATCTACCTTAAACTATTTTCTATTTCACTCAGCTCTTTTTCAGAACCTTTTCAGAAAGCTTCAGGCAAGGAATGGCTGAGCATGTAGAGAACCTCTGCAGACTGTCCAATCAACCACCGTGCTCAAGCAGGGTCACCTGGAGCAGGTTACTCAGTACCATGTCCAGCTGTTTTTGTAGCATCTCCAAGGATGGAGATGCCACAATATCTCTGGGTAATCCATACAAAGAGTCTTGTTATTCCTGCAGAAGTAGCAAAGGAAATGTTTGGGGTTGGGTTTTTTTTCTATATGCAAAACTTTAAATTCTTTTTCTTTGAACTACCTGAATTCTATGCCTTGAACAGAACCTGTAACTTGGCAAGAAAGGACCTTATAACAAGGATGAATCCTGCTGTCCCTGTGAAAATCTAGTCAGAAAGGGAAAATGGGGTTGAAGGGCTTGACTATGTTTATTTGTGCTCCACAAATATTTCTTGCAGTATTTGGAAAAAAACATGTTTCATTCAGATTCTTGAATTTACCAACTATCAGCTATTTCAGAACATGAGAAGACATCTGAAAACAGAAGTAAGCATGCTCTATACACATACAGTTTTCCAAGTACATGGCTCCATGCAAGGAAACTGGCACTGTAAAGAAGCCAGTGCAGAGCCAAAGCAAGGACTCTTATCCATATCACTGAAGGTAGGATGGAGAGATGAGGATGGCTGGCTCAGGAAACAGCTCTACAGAGACAACATGACCAGAGCCTTCCGTCCCCCAGGAATTACGGAATCCAGCACTTTCCCTTCCCCAGGTCATGTTATTCCCACTCATACCTAACCTTCAAGCACAGAAAGTACTTCTACCTTCACAAAACTGGTATGAGGCCTCTTGAAGAGATAACAGTAGAAGATCTTTCTGCCTCACAAAACACACTCCCACCATCCACCCACTGGAAAGTCATGGCCAGACTGGCTGCAAGCACATCCCCTGCATCCTACCGTGAGAGTGACAGCGGGTGAGATTCATCTTCCCTGGGCAGGGGATGAAAGCAAACAGGCTTCCTAGGAGGCCTGGCTATCAGAGCAGTCTCTGGGTTCTCCCAGAGTTCAATGCAAATGAAGGCAGCTGCCATCAAGATGGTATCTTATGCAACAACCTATTCAGCAAGAAAGAAAGCTTCGTGCATTTCAGAGCCTACAGAGGCTATCACCATTTTTGTCCAAGTCTCACAGCACGTGCCAGCGGTCACACACATGCAGCAGCACTGCCAAGTAGGAGTAGCAAGGGGGGAGATGCCAAATGGTAGCAGGACTAGGGACCATAAAAACCCCCAAAGAATTCAACACTCAGTAATGCAGAATAACATGAAGGCAAAAGCATAGGGTCTGGTCAACACAAAGGCAAGCAGGACTCTCATCAGTGGCTTATCCCTTCTGGTGGCGAGAAGATCTTGTCAGAAGGAACCAGGCAGCAGATGACTGCAAGTGCAAGCCACTCTGCCAACATCAAGAGCATAGCAGCTGCCTTGAACATCCACCAGATTCAGTGACTACAGCAACTGACAGGACACTCTAAGGGGAAAGAAGGCCAAAGATGGTATCTCCATGAATAAGACTCTTCAGAAAACCAAAATGTCTCTAGCACCCCTCTCCTATTTCAGGCAAATTAATTAATTTATATCTATAAAAAACAGAGCCAGGGGCAAGTTAATAAATCATGGAAATAAAATTATTTTAATGTAAAGCTAGAAAATAGCATGAAGTCAAATAAAGGCAATCCTACCTGTCAAGAGTTGCAAGGAGATAGACAAATGGACCAGGAACGACAAAATTGTGCTAAAGGTCACAGGAAAAAAAAATGCTCAGGAAGAAATTGCTTCAATTAGTGCTCATTCTTTCTACTGGTAGGAAACCAAGCAGCAGCAGCACTCCACACCTCCTGAAGTACAGCTGAGCTGGAGCACATGGCAAGGAGCTGGAGTTGCAGAGTCAAGAGAAACAATGCAAAGTCAGGATTGGGAGGTGTGGAGTTAAGAGGATATAAAGGAGGCCAAGGTGCAAGACCAAGTTAGTGGAAGAAATATGTAAAAGTCTACAAATGAAAACACAAGAAAGGAAAAGGCCCATAGTTCAAGAACATTGTACAGATGTAGATAACGAGAGCAAACATCACACAGGACTCAAGGAACACAACTTGCAATGGTGATGCAAACAGCTCCTCTTACCCACAGAAGTATATTTTTCTTGTGAATGTTTTGAAAATGGTTCATACATATGCATGTCACCAAGATATCCATTAGTGAGCAATTGTTCAGGGATCCAGCTACTTAGGTAGTCAACAGATACTTCTAATTTTCTTCAAAGAGCTCCTTTATTTTCCTACACCACAGCTGTTGCAAAGCACATCCTACTGTCAAGCAACATTGGTGCTGTACCTGTAGCACAGAGTTCGTGTCAACCAACTTCCATGAAGTAATCCAGAAGACACTCAAAACATCAGCATCAAAATAGGCAAAAAAAATCCAGCAGGTGAGCAGAATTAATGAACTTCTACCCAAGATAAAACAGTAAGCATTGTGTATGCATACATAGAAGAAATTTGGTTCTACAGGTACCAACTTCATCCAGTAAAAGAAAGACTTACATTTTGTTTGACTTTAAACTTGCTTGATGAGACATTGATCTTCTTGCTCTGATTTCTACCTTACTATTAGGCATCTTGACAACCAGTCCTTTTATTTCTTCCAATGGAAAAACAGAACCCTAATTTATTGGGTTAGGTTCACCAGAGGACACAGAACAGTTCTGTAATCTAGAATGATCACACTGCTTTCATGCGTATAATCTAATTATAACATAAGACTATTTGCCCTTTCAGTTCATCAGTAAAAATTATTACAGCTTTTTTATATTTAAGACACTTGAGTATATACAGTATTTTTTTTAATTGCAGTTTAATCCTTTATTCTTTGACCAGTTCACTACTTTCACAGGTTATTTAATTTCTAATAAGCTACAATGGGTTAGAGTAAAACGAGAATTTTTATGACCAAAAGCATTCAGAGCATTCAGAACATTCAGAATGGAATACTCGAGTTAATTTTTGTATTCCAAAAAGGCATTTTATTCACTTTCCGTTTCCTTCTGTCTAGTTGCAGGCTGTTAAACCCACTTTGGCAGTGTGACCATACACTGAAAAGGTTAACAGCAGAACCAACTTTTCCAACCAATCTTTTTACTTGCATTGTCCCCATACCACGACCACATTTAAAGTAGTTGTGATGAATAATGGAAACTATCTCATTCACGTGTTGTGAATTAAATGAGAGAAACAACTTATGCAAGACTCAATTACTTTATTCAAAATGTCCTCTTGGACCACATACAACCAACAAAATAACACAGAATTGAAGGCATACAATTCTTTAATCTTTGCACAGATATTTGTAGTCTACCCTTGACTTTAATTACAAAGGTTCTCATAACACAAGCATTGTTTGTTTAGTTATCCCTGTACAATATGTAAAATCCTAGCTCATCCCTGAGAAGGGAAATTATTTCTCCACTGCACAACAAGTTTAAAAAACACCAGCAGCAGTAATGCCCCACTAATGGCCCTGTGAATTATTCTGCTAACCTTTTTGATGGGATAAATTAAGCCAAGCAGACCCCTGGATTAACATACCTGTACTGCACTTTTCAGTGGACTTCCTCACCCACCCAGAGGCCTTACTTCTGCTAAGCAGAGAGAAGAAGGAAAGCACCTTTGTGACTTGGCAGAATTGTGCTGTCACACAGCTGAAGAGCTACTGAACAGCAGTTATTTATTTAAATTGCACCATGCAGGAGACAATCCAGGACTACATACACAGCTATTTCTGGTATTTGGAAAGAAGAGAACGAACTGTGGAAATATTAGGAAAATCTTTCCTGATAGATCCTCTGACCCTGTCGGACAGAAAATTCACAAACTTAGATCTTGACCATACTCTCTGGACAAACCCATGGCATGGATGTGCTGCTTCAGTCCCTGCACACAGGTGGAGAGTGCCCCAGCACTACCACCACCCTTCCTTCAGAGGCTACAGTCTCACATGTTTTGGAAATTCCACAGGAAAAAAGACAAGACAGAAAATACACAGCTCTGCATTGCTACCCTGCACCTGGCAGTACAGATCTGCTTTCTGCCATGACAGCCATCTCTCATTAAGGAGCAAATTAGTTTGGCTGGAAAAATTAGCACTTCCCAAGTCCTAGAAGGAAATTCAAGAAAAGAGGGCTCACAGCAATCGTGCTTCTCCTGCCTTCCCTCATCTCAGCCTATTTACCTGAGCTTCTTTCACATGCCTGACTCTTTTACCTTCTTCAACTTTTAGTAATAAGCAAACCCCAAATCAGTAAACCAGAATATGATGGAGGAGAGATAATGAGCTCCAGAATTTCCTTTTCCAAGGAGCCAAAATTCCTGGTCTCACCCTTCCGGTAGCAAATGAGATTCTTGCTGGAGGATGTCCTGCCTCAAATCAGGTGGGTTTTTTTGAGGTTTCATCTCTTGATTCCATTCCAAATGGAATCGAATTTCAAGACAGGCTATACTAGACAATAAACTCTGACAAACTTCTATGATTTAAGTTTAGCAGTCCTTCTCCTCCCTACTTTCTCTTGGCTGGGTTTTTACATACAGCCAAGAGGAAAGATCCTGCTCATCATCAACAACAGGGAAGCCAAGAGAGGATATATGCCTACCACAGGTATGTGTTATTCTGCAAGCTCCTTTACAGAACACCAGTATCTGTTATCACTAATAACTTTCTCCCTTTCACCTTCAAAAAAAATTAAATAAATAAAAGGCAGCAAGCAACCACACACTGAACAAGGGAAAGCATGTCTTACAACTTCAGATGTCCCAGTACTGAAAGCTCTTCAAAAAATATCTGAAGAAACCTGTCTTCAGGATAAGCAGCCTTCAGCAGAAGCACTTCCACTTTTTCCAAAATCCCCCATGTCATCCTCACATAACACAAAATGATCAGATAATAAAACTAATCCTGTAGCATACAAAAGAGTGAATAAAAACACCACCACCACTTTCTTCTAAGCAAAAGAACATTCTAACACAGAAGGAGACAGCACACAAACAAATTGACTTTACATAATGACTTGGATATGCAAAGAATTTCAAAAGCAGTGAACAATTTGGAGTAGCCATGACATGCTCAACACCAGCTCTTACAAGACTTTCTCCAAAACCAGCAAAAATCAATGGCAGATTTTCCATCTACTCTGACTTTGGTTTGAGCCCTTCCAGCTCTAAAAATCTGAGTCCACACAGTTAAAAGGAGATGAAAACCACAGCATAATCCTGCCTTTTCCAACATGGAGCCATAAGACGTTTAAATTTCCATCCAGCAGCAGCGCCCTCGGTTTCACAACTGGTACGTCAGGACTAGATTATTCCATCATTAGCAAGTAACAATGGAACACACCAGCTCATCCAAAGGTCACCAATTCAAATAAACTGGAAGAAGGCTGAGACTAATTTAAGGGTCCTGGGACTAATATGAAAGGTGATTTCATGCCAGTTAGTGGGAAAGAAAAAAGAGCCTTGCGAGGGAGGAAGCAGGCATACATAGTTTCACAAAACTTTTGTTGTCATTGTGCCTTAAACAGCTGTCCTATGAGAAAGTGAAGAGCTATACTTTCCAGTGATTTAGTTCAGCTTCTTCTCTTTACAAAAGGCTATGCATTCATGGAACTGTATTATTTAGAGTTCAAAGTAAAGGAGAGAACTCAAGCCTCTCTGTAAAGGAATACAACTAACCAATGCAACTGCACTGATTATGGTAAAGTCTCCTGAAAATTACCTTGTCACTACAGAAATTTCTTAAAAAGAGCAAATCCTTTGCTCTGTTGTTTTGGTTTTTCTTCTCAAATGTTTATTCAGAAGTTGGAGCTGGGAAAACAGGAACCAGAAAATCTAGTAAATTATCTCAATATACAAGTAGTACTGAACTGTAAAAGGAAAACAAACCATTTTTTATAAAAATATCCACAGTCTATCAATTATGCAAACATGTATTTATGACAGACTAAGTTTTGTAAATAAACGCTAAATATGCTACTATAACTAGCAGATGGCTCAGTTTGAATACATGAATTTTATGTCAAGTTAAAAAAAAAAAAAGGAACTCGGCTTATACCGTAGAAAAAACGTCCCATTTACCTTCCTGGTCAGACCTGGTATTTATTACAGTATTTTTAACCTGTGTTTCGCCTTTCTCCATCCGGATCACAGGAGGGCAAACAAGGTTTCTGGGGAGCACAGGGCTATGGGGCTCCTACCACTCACCAGAACAGGTGCGCTCCTTCCTACCGGCAACCGGCTTCCCAGGGCTGACAATTTCCCCTTCTCCTTTTTACCCGTACTCTGCCTGATCAACCCACCCACTACGGCTTCCAAACCCTCCTCCTCTATATTTAGTTAACAATTAACACATTTGGCTTTTTAACTTCGCGCGTTTCTGTTGTTGTCGTCGCCGCCGCTTTAGGAACTCAAATAGAAAACTTCAGCGGATAAACTCTCAACGGGGAAATACCACCTATGCTGCAAACACAAATAAATCAGGAAGCGCCGGCAGCCGCCGCTCCCCGCGGTGATGAATACCGGCGGTGCCGCGGCTCCCTCCCTGCCCTCCCCGCCGGGCCGCTCGCCCCCCGCCGCCCCCGGATGCTGCTGGGGCGGGCGGCGCCCCGACGGGCCGGGGGAGCTCTCTCCCCGACAGCGTTTGCGCCGCCGGTGCCGGCTAA
>VZRZ01015301.1:475393-486943 GCA_013398175.1 Climacteris rufus | reverse complement strand
GATCAGGGTGTGAGGGTGGGTGGGTGGGCAGCCCACCTGCCCTGCTGGTGGCCGACCCATGCAGGAGTCAGCAGGAATGAGGCGTGGGCTGTAACCAGCATACCGCCTCTGACAGGAAAATGAAGACTGATGGGCCTCTGGGCTACAAAACCGGGGTAAATTGGGTCTCAGAACCATGAGCACCCCACCTCAGCCCAGCACCAATGCTGCTCCTTGCTCTTAGCAAGGCAGGCAGGTTTGGGAGGCCGTAGGTTTCGAGGCCGTAGGTTTCCTGGCCTTCAGTCACGCTGAGAAGAATGTGCTCAGAAAAGGATGACAGTACATCCCCACCACCCATCTCTAATTCATGAGGCAGGGAGAGCAAGGAAGAAGTACCCAGAGTCTCATTAACAGCTATCAGCTTGAGCGAGTAAGATGGCGTCTGAAGTAACAGGCGTGAAAGCAATAGCTACTTGAAAGAATAAGATCAGTTTGTTTTTCCTTAAGGAATTACAGGAATATTAAACCCTTCTTGCAGTTATAAATCATTTAATGCAAATCATTTAATCCAAACAGAATTTTTACAGGCTCATGAGGCTCACTCATTTTGCCAAGAGTGAGTCATGTACAAATAAAATGAAACCAACAAAGAAAAGAGCTCTCATACCATGTGTATGTGGGTGATCCTTTGAAAAACTTGTAATTATTTTTTTAACTCTACCACAGCCAGGAAGACAGGTTTGTGAAGCAAGAGCAAACCCTGATAGCTGTAGCCCATCCACATGTACTTTTTCCTTCACCTGGAAAGTGACACAACAGGTCCCTTGTCAGGCCGATGACAGCAACGGCATGACAAATGTATCAGCAGTCCCTCAAACGCCACAATTTCAAACCCAGTTGTGTGCTGACACACTAAGGAAGCAAAAGACTTTTCGAAAAAAATGAAAATAATGTTAAGTGATTAATACTTAGTAAAAGAATGCAGTAGGCAGTTAATCCCTCACTTACGGGTTAGTTAAGGACTTCAGTTAAACTTCATTCTTCACTCCCCATGTCATCATGTGTGCTGCTAAACACAGAGCACAGCGTGAGCCAGTGAGGTGGTGATGCACTGCTCTGAAATGACTAAAATGCAGGGACACAAAGCCATGTGACGGTGAGAATGGGAGCCTTAAAATGTGTCATCATCCCTGTCCAATGAAACTGACACAGAACACCATTCACTGATGGGAACAGCAAATACTTGTGGATACTGGAGAGGTACAGCTTCCTGGTATATTTTGATGCTGACTCCCTGCATTTGGAGTAGATACATCAAAGTATCTCAAAGTATTCCTCTAGCCACCTGGAGGATGAGGTGGTCACCATGCATTCTGACATGAGGACAGATGTTCCTGGGTCCTCACACAACCACAGTTTCCCTTCCATCTGCTTAGCCAGAAGATGATACTTGCATATGAACTATAAGTCCCCAGATTTGGGCAATCCAGGACCCTAAGCCCTCACTATCAATGGCCCTCACACTGCCTGAAACATCACTCCTGTCTGGCAAAAAGAGGTCCTGTTGTTCTCTTCGAGTTTCAGGGATGTGCTGTGACTAACATGCGTTCACATAAATGCTTTTCTTAGCAACCATGAAATGAGGGTTCAGTACCACTGCAGGACACGTCAAAGAGCCTCTGAAACCCTGCACTATCTGTGCTGCCTGACTCAGAGAGGGCACTAAAGAGGGAGGGAGGAGTAGAGGGAGGCAGCACATAGTTTGTACAACCAGGAAAATAATGACATTTTCCTCCTCTTTGAGAACAGAAGTTCAGGTCATGTACAGGCATAAATTCCCACTGCATCAGTTATCCACAGGCTGTGACTCTGTTCACAAATGCAGGAGTCAGGAACTTCCCTTCAATTAAAAAGCAACCTAATACTGACCTCATCAAATGCCTGATAGCTGGACCAAAAGCACATAGGATGTAATCCAGCTGTGAGATGAGCTGGAAGAAAATCTATACACCTTTCAGGGCATAAGACTCTTGTCAATGAAGCAGTATTCTTTCTTTCGCATTTTAACACAACAACTTAACTTGGTACCTTGCTGGATTTCAGCTTTTTATCCTTTATTGCTTTCAATTTACTTTTCCTCCTAAGTGATTTTTGTCTAGCTTCCACACCTCAGGGCTGGGCAGGCAGGGGAGAATTTTGGTTTATTTGGGATTTCTAATGGTAATGGACATGGTGCATTTGACATCAACCGTCACATTTCCTTGTTCCTGGCTGGTTTGTTTTGCCCTATGGATCTTTGATTTTAGAATGGTTGTTTGGCACATCAGTTCTGATACAAATGACTTTGTGTTTTTCTCAGAAGTACTATACACCTCATCTGTTCCTCTTTGTTTATACACAAGGAGGCAGAGAGCAGAGGCAATGAAACATGAGCTAAGCCAAATCACTTGACCACCTAGCACCCATTATCTGGTGGACAGAGGAGCCTCTAATCACTTTCTGAACGAGGGTCTTACAAGACATGCAGGTTTTATTTGCAATTTCCCAGGCCTCTTACTTCCTCAGTACTACAGTGCACGGAGAAATGGTGATTAAAGATGAAAACAGTCATGGTAAAACAGCACTTTAAAAATTACTGTAGTCTGCTGATTAAATGAAAACTTCACCTTTTAGCAGACAAAGAGAATCCCAAACATTTTGTTTTAAAAGTGTTAAAAGGAATGTGGAAATCAGGAAGCATACATGCCCCCTTTCAGTTTTAGACTGTGAGTCAGCACAGCAGGAAAGCATTCTGTGTGGGTCTCTCTTTAAACCACGGGTAAGCAGTGCTTATACACACAACAAAACTGCTGGACAGTATGTGACTACAATGACTTGAGATTAATTTCCATTTATTATTGTAATGCTAGCTGAGGCAAATCTTCTCTAAATGCCATGAAACACTTCGAAACATTTTGGTGTTAACTGAAGGTATTTGGCCAACATCCTCTAGTCTTTGTCCGGGGCAAACATCCATTTCCTGAAAAAAAATGGAAAATAAACCACTAGTACTATATACTGTTTCTTTTCCTCTTCAATTTCCATTTTCCAATACAGTGTAATATATGCCCGTTTCAAAATTTCCGGGGAACATAAAAATAACCTAATGTAATAAATACTTTGGTTTTGTACAGGGATCCAATTCCATCCTACCACCAGAATTTGAAGGGAACCAGAGCGGATGTGTGAGAACAGAAGAGAAATGAATGAAAATTGAGACAAATAGGAAAGAAAAATAAATAACAAGAAGGAAAGCAAACGAGAGAGAAACAAATCTGGAGGCACACTCTAACCTCCAATGCACAGTTCATATCCATTTTTGATCTGTCATGAAAAAACACAGCAGGGAATTTTTTTCAAGTTATGCAGGGATGCACATGGCACAGGAAATTAGTGCTCGGTCCACAAAACCAAGGGAACACAGGCAAAAAAAATCTTCACTGAAAGAAAAGCAGCAAGACTAAATTATTAGCAAAAATTATTTTTAAGATCTTTGTTTCTAAATTGCAGCAAGAAAGTATTGAGAAAAACAGTCTCAGCTCTCCTACACTGAAGCCAGCTTCCAGACTAAACAGCAATTTGTGTATGTTCTCCTTTTTATTGCAAAAGCTGTTTTACTAAAAAAGGCTATTTGGACTGTTATCAAAGGATGATGTGGAGGTTCAAGAAAGTTCAAAACAGATCAGACAATTTATGGTCCACAAGTCCGTCAATGGCTAGTAAACATCATGATGCAATCCACTGAAATTTCTGGTTTAGGAAATTCCCATAACCTCTGACTGCCAGCAGTTAGGAAATCCTACATTTTTTCTATTTCTTCCAGTCTTTCTGCAAGCATCCTCTACTCAGCAGTCAAAGGCAACTGGGCTAGACGGGCTACTGCAGTGAGGAAAAGCAGTAGTTCATTCTTCTTATTCTCTGAACAGGTCATCAAGGCCATTCTTGTCATGGTGCCATCTGTGATGAATTTTTTTAATGAGTCATGGCTCCAAATTTCATGTTAGTGGACCTAGTTTGGATTTTCCAAAACTACACAGCAGAAGCAACTTCACATTATTAAATTAATGCAAGAAGTAGATGACAAATGACAGGCTCCATTAGCTCAGGTCTGTAGCTTTTCCTTCATACTGAATGGAAGGGACAAGGAGCACACTAGTAAGGACAGCCCATCAGGCAAGAAGAAATAGCATTTAACTGACCTGCAGGAAAGCCTCTAGTTTGAAGTGGTTGTGATAGCACCAAAGGCTTTCCACACAGTTCCCTTTTGGTTGTGGGTAAGGGACATCTCTTTTGAGAAGAACCAAATGAAAGTGAGTGCAGATGTGAGAGAAGGTGCAGAGTGGGAAGATATCTAGAGGTCCTATTGAAAGCAGATCCCTTGTCCCAAACTTCAGTGGTTTCAGTTAAAACGTTAGGGCTTGGAAAGGCTCTTGCAGTTGGAATAATTATAACTGGGTTATTCTGAGGCAAAGCTAAAACCCACTGGGGAGAATCTTGATTTTGGAGGCCTGACAGAAGCAAGAGCTTTGCAAGTTCTCTCATTCCTAATCCAAGACCATATGGAGCTCAACTGCCAGGTGGGTGGGTGTATTAATTGAGGGATCGTGCAGCTCGTCCTATTCTAAATCAACTTGTTCTTCATAAGTGATCATTACTATGGAAAACAGAGCAAGAAACAGAGAGACGCTGGGAAACAACCTCCACCTCTCAGTAAAAATAACAAAATCTAGCAACTGAGATTCCACCTTTCTACTAAGTTCAGAGCAGAAGGTAGCAGGCTGCTATCTCTTCTCTGGCAAAGATAAGGTCATCTACTCACATCAGTAAGTAAAAACATGTAAAATAATGCACTATAATCTTCCCATTCATCATCCATCTCTTGCTTTAGCAGTATTTTGCTAAGCTTTATTTTGAGCAGGCCTAACATGCAACAAATGAGATCACTTTACCACCTTCACCTGAACCCATTCATAGCTGAATTTCTGGAAGAATTCAGAGACATGCACAGAGGTTTCACAGAAGTATTTTGGTTCCTATGTTTTCCTGAGAGGCATGGAAGAGAAATATTACCATGGTGCTAGCAGAAACGCTATAATGGATAGCACTATAATTCTATTAGTTTAGAATGAGTTGCCATTTTTTGCCCCAAATGTAGCACACAGTGTAGCATATATATACACACATATATATATATATATATATATATATATATACACACACCTGCTCAGTGTAATATGTAGTGCTGGTAGACTTTCAACAGTCATATTTCAGTAATTTAAACACGATTTGCCTGAAATCCAAGAGGAAAGCGTCCTCCGAGTGTGATTATGGGCTTCATGTTGTGATATTTATGCTAATAGTGTCTGCAAAAGAAGCAGTTCCTTCCCCTAGAAAACCTGATCTGCCAGGAATCCCAGAAGGTGCTTTGGAGGCCAGCTTGAAAAAACCCTCTGTAGGAAGGAAGAAAAAAGGAAGGAAGAGTCCTACTTCAGTCAAAACTCTGGCTTTTGAAGTGACCTTCAAGTGCTGCTGCAGAGTGGCAGTGCTACCCAGTGTGCAGAGATCTTTGCAGAGGGAAGTGCTTCAATAAAAGCTCTTGCTTGACTTCCAAAGAGTCACTATAGCAAGTCATAGCATAGCTATGCACAGCATAACATAGCAGTGCTATACTTTTTTTTAGACATGGTCAGCTGAAACCAAATAACATTAAGATTAAAAACTTACTTATGACCCAAATACAATGAGAAGTAGTATGGAATCACCTACAGGTCCTTCCTGATGCACTCAGACCCACAGCTATGAACTCCTGGAACAAATTAGAAACTTGCACTACCTTAATAGCTGGGTATCTCATTTCTTTAGGATACATCTGAATGAGCAAAACATGAACAAACAAGCAATGGATGAGACAGATAAGTTGCTAATTCCAACATGCAGGAACCTCCACACCAGTCAGTCCTCTGACTGTAGAAAAAACAATCCACCAAATCTATACTTGTGTACCAGGGCAATAAACAAATTATAAATGCACAGAGACTGGCTGAACCACTTGCATGTTGATTTTAAATTATCTTTATGAAAACGAGAACTTGGGGAGGAGTTGGGATGATTAGAAACTGATGATGGCATATACTACCAGCTTTTCCTTCCTCCAAACATATCACTTCATTTCTTTAAATTCACTGGATCTTCACACACACCAAGAGCAGGTACTTCTTCTTTCTAAAGACTTTTAGAAAGCTGGGACTTAAATTTTTAGCACTGTGAAGAGGAAATAAACGTTTGAGGAAATCTTCCCTGTTTAAACCAGTTTTAAATAGTCTACTGATTTTTTTAAAACAACAATTTGAATTTTGCCAAAAATCTCATTACAAACCAGAATGAAAGTACATCTCCACCCTGACTATAGAATTCCTGAAATAAAATAATAATAACTTGACGGGAGGAAATTCTCTTAAAAAAAATGTGCATCTACTGTTCACTATAGCACCATGTTTTATCATTCAACATTGAAAATGCCCATTAATAAAATAGAATTCATTTGTTTTATAACGATTCCGGTTCAAAATCTTCTTTTTGGAACTCTAATTGATCCTCCAAAAGAGCTTTATTAATCATTGACGGAAAACTGGCAAAACTGCCCACCCCGTACTTTGGCAACCTTTCAAAATGTCCAATTAGGTCAAATCAAGAAAGCCCCAGAAAGCAATTACTGCAGCACTTCTAAGCCAAAAAATCCCATTGTACTCTGAAACAACAGCAACATTATAGGAAAACAACCCAAAAACAAAACAACAAACAAAACCCGTTAATGTTGCTGTGGTTAGGCACCTGAAATAACACCTCCATAGAAATGTGCCAAATAAGCCACTCCTTGAACTACATCAATTAATGATATTTGCTCACCGATTTTATTATCAGTGCCATAAATGTCACCAAGCAGTTCACCACAAGCAACAATGCCAGCCAGTGCCTTCATCTGTCAAGCCAACGCTTGCTCCCCTTCAGCATTTTCATGTCCATCTCATCTCCGGTGCTCTAATCGCACATGTATACAAAGTCTCCACCTTTTTTTATGAGTTTCCTGTGTACTGTATCTCACCTGCATGTTTGTACATTAACAACTCTGTTGACAATGTGATAAAAATAATCTTGGCAGCAAGAACAACAGCGACCTTTATCTAACTCCTCAAGAATGCCATCTTTGCTTCGGCAGAACGTCTGCACCTACGGCCCTGTGGTGCTGGTGGGCTCTTTGAGGTGTGTTTTGCTGCCAATCCTAATCCCACCACCCACAGTTAAGAATTAATTAGGACTTGAAGATGCCAGAGGGAGGCAAAACAAACAAAAATAGCATTTTAATTAACTGCAAACAATAATTAAAATTTTGCATTATGTTTAGCATCTGCACATTTCTGGACTTACTGCAGACTCTGAATCTAATGAGATCATTCATCTAAATCCCAGAGGACTGGACAGATCTCAGATCCTAAGTACATCTCCTATGGTATCTCCAAACAGTGAATAACTCATTCATCCTCATTGTGAAGACCAGTAATGAAAAAAATATTAAAAATCACTGTAAATGAATTGAAATCAGTATAACCTGTCCAGACTAAAGGAAAACAAAATGTGCACACATATAGTAAGTAGGTTTTGAGTTTTGACTTCCTGATGTATACCTGTTCTGTCATTTCATAACACAGTGGTCCCTCCTTTGCCATACAGTTGTTTAGTTGGTTACTTTTTAATTAATTAATTTGTTAACTTATTTATTTACAGTTCCCTTTTACATTTTTATTAACCTCTCATTATCCTAACAAAATTAGGAAGGTGGTGTTATACAACATATTTTTGCCAAAGTCATGGAAGCTATTTGCAACATTTTCAACTCTAATGCTCTTTTAACTGTTGAGACACACAACCCTTTAAGCGTCTTCCCACCTATTTTACTTGCTCAGTTTTCTCTGTCATTTAATCTTCAGCTGGCTAGTTTACAAACTGGATTTCAGCACTTCATCTCTACACAAAGTATTACATTCCCTCAACTCATGACTGACACTGTTACCTGTCATTCAGAAGTCAAACCTCATAACAAGAATATCCTTACCTTCACCAGGAGGACAGGCAAACTTCCTGAAGTTTTACTTTACCATGATCTTGATCAAGGGTAACCACCAGGACCTAGTCATACAGAAGAAAGTCAAGGGTTTCTCTTGTGCCTGTCTCTAGAAACCTAAAGGAAAACACCTGTCTGAAGTAACCATGTGGTTTTTGTGTTCTGTCATTTCCCAAAACCTGCTAGATCAAACCTCTTGATAACTACAGCTAAAACCTTAATTCACCAAAAGAAGATAACAGAACTCACAGTACCATTTACATAATGCAGCCCAAATATCTCATTTGAATTATAGCCCCTATATGTCAGACAAGTACAATGCTTTAGCTAATGTGTTGAAAGCTTTGTGCTTGGTCCTTTTTTTCCTCCCATTATTTGTTTATTAATCCATTCATATAAAAATAAGGAAATGTTTGGAAGATCCTGCATATCTTTAGCTGTCTTTCAGCTTGAGCTCCATAGGTCCTCAAGTTTCATATGTTCCATGTGCTCTCCCTTACATTTTGCTAAACTCATAGGCACAGAACTGATGAGGAATGATATTATTGTTTGACCCTCCATAGCACATTTTCTGAAATGCAAATGGAATAATTTTAACGGAAGTATTCAGAACTTCATAAAAGCAGTAAAAACAGACTAGTCCGTATTCAGGAAGCCAAGGTCAGACCTAAATGTAGAGTTTATGTCAGGATGTATCCTACTGTAAGATATCTTTTGTTAGAATGACTGCCCATATTTATGACTGATTGCAAATGGGGCTGAATTGCTTTGTTGACCTGGAAAGGTCAGGAGTTTTTTTTTGTTTTTTTCTCTGATTTTATTTATGTCATGCCTTTTCTTTAACTGTCTGTACTCTTGTAACTGCACCACTTTGTTACATTTGTCCTTCTACAAAAGCTTTCCTTCCTTTTTATTACTCCTTTTTTTTTTTTTCTGTTACGGTGTCAAACACCCCATTAAAAATGCTACATTTCCTTTGGGTAAGTGAAGAAACCAGCAGTTGCCCCCTTTCTTTACATAAAATGCTGGTTTGTCATGGCCTAGAAAGCCCAGCTTGGTACAGGATAGCTATTAGGCTGCTCCCTGGTCTGCAGGATGTCCTGTAACACACCATACCCCATAGTCACGTACGTGCTGCTGTACAAGAGGGGCTCAACCTCAGCCCTTACCACAGTTGCTCCTTCTAGTTGGTAATACTTTCCAGAAAATCACCTCACAATCTTTTGTTTTTCTTTCAGGTGTATATAAAATCTGTATTTTCTGTAAGTACCTTTGGTTTTCAGTGCCACATAAGAGAGTTCCAGTTTTTCCTCCTTAACTTTTTTGGCCTTCCTTCTGACATCCCCCAGTCAGGGCAGATACATCATCCTATATTGGCTGCTTTCCTGCTTAGTCCTTTTCCTTTTCCTGGAAATGCAGCCTTTAGCACATTCAAGAATTTCTCAGGTTTATCCAGAGTATCTTCATTTGCTGAGAAAATAAACCAATGAGGTCTCAGGGTCTGGGGTTCTAGTTTTATCTACCCTCCACACAGCAAAATGAGCTCACAGTTCCCTAGGACAGCAGTTTTGCATCCCTCCCTCCCAGATGAAAGTCTCCAGAAATGCCTGTAGCAGTTCAGCTATCTACTTAAGCTGTTTCCCACTCTATTCCTAATCCTTTCCCACAACTTTTCTACAAGCTACCTCTCTTTTTGTGTTTTACTGAGGCTAATTTCCAGATTGTGACAATTTGGATGTGATGAAAATTAATGTAATTTATCTCCTGCATTTTAGCTTCTTTCTGAGTAATACTATACCATGCCCTTTTTGTTTGATTCTCTTAAGCTAGTCAGCTAACTCCAATACTGTGTTCTGAAAATGTTTGTGTTACCTGGTGCACTTCAGCTTCTTTTTAATAAGATGTTTCCATCATTATCAAAGATATTTCTTTTGATATCACTTTTTTTCCTAGCCTTTTTTCTCAAAACACTTTCATTGCAGCTTTTCCCATGAAAACAAAGCATTGTTGTATTAGCAGGTTCCCTTTCTTTCTTCTAGGCCTCATTTTTTAAGAGATTTCCTTTTTAAATCTGAGACAATGTCTTTCTTCATTTCCCTAATAAATCCTGATACAATTTCCCAAGCCTTTTTTACTAACAATGCGTTCTCATTTATCCTGTTCAAGTTTTATCTCAACTGCTCAGTATAAGTTTATATTAGAAGCTGTATATTTTCAGTTTATGTTTATTGATTCAATGGAAAAGGCCAAGACCTTAAACTTTTGCAGCCGAACATGCTGTTGTGCTTTAAATTCTTAACCAAGCCTTAGTCCTTTTGGCAACCTTGCTTGTGTACATTCACTACTACCTTTTTTTTAATGATGCACAGTATCTCTCTGTTTTCCTTTGCCACTGGTTTAGTGTCACAGTACCCTGCAATATTTTCTTTCAGATACAGCTGGGGGGGAGGGGGGAGAGGGAAAATCCTTAACGTGGAAAAAACCCTGTGGTTTAATTATCGTATATGTTCTGCAAGTGCTTGCTTTTCACTGCCTCCTGATTGCTGCAGGGCACGACTGCTCCGTGCCTCATGACCCAGCAGAGCGTCCTCCTGTGATGGCAGCGGTCACCTCACCGCCTATTCTGCCACTGTTTTGGTGAGAGGGAGCTCTACCCCAGAGGAGGGAGATTGTGCTGTGACAGCGGTGCAAGACAGAGAGAGAGGACACGCACTCTCTTCTCAGCTCTGCCACCTGTTGCTGCAGGACTTAAGTTATTCCATATTCCTGTGTCTTGCATTTTTCACATAACGTTCCATGTTAGTTTGTTTACATCTCTCCCGCAGAAGCATCCCACAGAACATCCTATGCAACCCTATGGGGTTTTTGTTCCGTGAGGTATTGACTTCACTCGGCTAGGAGGCCAGTGGCACCCATTTCTAAAAAAAATTACTGGTTCATAATCCTTCACAGTCACAAGTACGATTAACAACCAACAGCCTTACTACACTCGCAGTGAGGTTCTTACAACTCGTCAGCCGGTCAGGGAGTGCGGCGCGGAGCGATAACACACGGCCACTGCCGTCTGTGACCGAACTGGCCAGGCTTTCCCGGCCCTCTCCCGCGCTGCCATCCCCGCTGAGCTCAGCGCTCCCACACGCGCCCCAATTCCCTGCGGAGCAGCCCGGTCCCTCCTGCGAGCTCTGAGCAGTTCCCAGGGCTGGGATGAACTCTACAGAAGCAGCAAACACGACGTAGCCCTTCCTGGAGCCTATTTTCTTCCCGTGGAACCAAGTAAACACGTCTGGCAAAACGCAGGGCCGGGGGACGCTCAGCAGCTGACGCTGCCCTGGCGGCTCCAGCCCCGTCCTCGCCGGCGCGGGGAGCCCGGGGCCGGGAGGGAGCCCCGGCAGGGCTGGGAAGGGGCGGGAGCC
>VZRZ01015301.1:453513-474920 GCA_013398175.1 Climacteris rufus | reverse complement strand
GGCAGCGCTGCGGAGCTGCGCGCTGGGAGGGCGCGGAGCTCCGTCCCCTGCGCTGCCCCGCCGCTGTGCCCAGCGCTCCGCGCCCCTCCTGAGCGCTTCTGCCGCCTTGGCCGGGCACGGCACCCGCAGCGTCCCCACCGCCCGGCCGAGAGAGGCCCCGCGCCGCGCCGGCTCCCAGCGGGAACGCTCGCTTCCCGCACCGCCAAAACTGCCGGCGGACGAAGGGTGTTAATTGCAGCGGTTAATTGCAGGCGGTGCTGTGGTTCACAGCGGAGTGCCCAGGCAGCGCTCAGGGCTCCGGCCGCTCGGCGCCCAGCCCCGCTCGCAGAGCCGCCCAGCACGGCCGCGGTTGCGTAAGAGCGGCCGCTGCGCCCGCGGTTCTGCGAACACCCCTGGACACCGGCACCGTGTTTCCTCCACATTGCAAAGAACTTTGTTTGTTGTGGGGCTGGTCTTTTTTGTTATTATTTTTTTTCCGGTTTTTTTACCTTCGCACCACTGCTCATCAGTGGCCAGGTGCAGAGGCTGAACTACGGAGCCGCCAAAATAGGGGCCCATTTGGCTTACAGGTTTTACATGTCTCTTTTCTTTCTGTTTCCACTTCGCTACCAACAAATTTTACACGTGAAAAGGTGTAAAAAGAAAGAAAAAGACACAAGGACAAAGCATAGTTTCGCTGCCTGCACTAGAAATGTAGAAATAAGATAAGCACCTACATGACTCCTACTAGGGGATGCAATTAATTTGACTAGACAGCCTCATACTATCACAGCTGAGACAGGAGTGCGGTTCAAAGGCAGTAAAAGGATTAAAGCTCCATCCCAGTTAGCATTTAAGCTTCTTGAACAGTTACTCTATAACGTGATTCTGCTCTGAAAATGGGATAGCACGTGCTGACTGTGTCTCGGCGCTTTCTGCATCACGTTTCTGCACAGCTTACATGTTGCCGGTGAATTACAATCCTGCAAATCCAGCTAGGATTTCCTTTATAAGTAATGGAATAATTATTTAAGTACAGCACACCGAAATAGATTAAAAAGCTAACTTCTATACACAGTTCAATATCTTTAAGTCTTCACTAAAATTACTCAAAAAATATAACTCCTCATAATCCAAATGAAACCTGCTATGTATTTAGATTACTTCAGTCATATATCTTAACAAATGATAGCAAAACTCAAAAAACATGAATTGGCCTGGGCAGGAAATCATGCAGGCAGCCAAACAAGTGTCTCTATTCTGCTCATCTAATAATTTGGTCCTGAGTACTGGCAGCACACTGCAGAGGGTCTACCCACAGCATGCTTGTGGATCTATCAAATTCAGAAGTCATGGTAATGATCAGTTGCCTAGAAAAGGTCCAGTGTATTCCAGAGACTCAGAGAAGGACCAATCTTACTCTAGAGAAAAAAAAAAAAAAAGTGTATTCTTTAAAATATCTAGGGACAATGAACTGAATTACATTTATTAATTTTTGTGCAAATCTAGAGATTTTCAGCTAGCACAGATACATGAGGTGTCCCATAACTCCAGTTGCTCTGTACAGAAGGAGGTCTGTAGGCTAGCACTATAATAAGCCAGCAAAAGGTGCTGTTATGTGCATTGTTAATGAGAGAAGGTGAGGAGGGTGATGACAACAAAATCAAAAAATCAGTGACAAAGGAGCAAGGTGAAGGCAGATAAGAACATAAACTTCACCTTAAGGTGGAGGGGGAAGGTCTCGGGAAGCAAGTTGGATGTTCGACAGGGGTGTTGGAAACAGGAGCACAAGGAGGGATGGTGATCATCAGGAAAGAAGAGTGTTCTCAAAACCTTTCCTGAGATACATTGTAAGTTTGGGTTGGTTTTTTTTGTGTTGTTTTTTGTTTTTTGGTTTTTTTTTAACGTGGAATCTTCTGTAGTTCCATCCAGCACCAAAAGAATGGATCTAAATTATACAAGATTTTGCTATTGATGAAGTTTTCTTTTCTTCTTTGCTTAAAGTCTAGATAGGAAGACACAATTGGATGGAGCTGAGAAAAACTGGGAAGTATGTTAGAGTAGACAAGGCCCAATGTAATGAAAAACAATGTCTGGAGTAGGGTCTGCAGCTTTGCTATTCGTGCCTCCTACTAGACTGTCACACTATTTTCTATAATGATGATTTTTTTTTTAAGTATTGAAATAAAAATCACCAGATTTGTCTTTCTGCATTTGCTCACAAAAAAAAAGTATATCTTCTCCTGCAGATTTTACCTTTAAAATTTTGAGAGGACTGAGTTTCTGGAAAACTCCCAAGCAGAGAGTGCAACCAGATGAAGCAATTGTTTGGTGCACCAACCACTGTTTGAGTTTATTTGAGCCACTGCAGTGCTTTTACCCTCCCATCCAGCACAGGGTTGGTAGCACCTGTTTTGCTGTGTCATACAAACTCAAAGGAATTCACAAACACCCTCAGTTTTCATGGCATGGATTCCAAAGAAGATACTTGTTTTCTGAGATGGTGGTTGTTCCTTCAGTTTGGAAGCAGCCACCCAGAGCTTTCTGTGCTGTGGGAGGGTGGCAAGGGGAGCTTGGCCAGAGCTGTCCTGGGTAGGGGCCACCAGGAGCCTCCTGTTAGTGCAACTTTTATCATCTTCATGGTGGGGAGTCCTTCAGAGTGTTCAGCAGAAGGTATCCTTTTAGTTCTCTATTTTTTCTTACACTTCTGGATGTACTTTTACCCAGTATATTCTTCATGTTTATTATCAACACATATCCCAGATACGGCTATAGTCCTTTTTTTTTTTTTTTTTTTTTTTTTTTTTTTTTTTTTTTTGGTTGATATCTGATAATAGATACTGTTAAATTTGGGGAAATTTATTAGAAATTCACTTATATTAAAAATAATACTACTTTTCTAAGTTTAAGTTCTCTGAGTGTCTTATCAGGCTTCTTAGATGACTGCCTATAGTTCTGGTAGATTTCCAGCTTTTCCATCCATCTGTTCAGTTGAAAATAACATGAATTGAATATTCAGCTTGTTCTTTAAGTTGTGGATTTTCAAGGACTGAATCTTATTTAAGCACATAAATGCAGCTGTTGCCTTGCCAATTTGTGACATGATTTCATTCTGGATATCCCCACTGGCTTACATGTTACTGCCAAGGTATTGAGACTGACTCATCCCTTACACTCCTTTGCATTCTAAAGCAATGCTTAAATTTTAGGTTTTATGTTGAAATTATTTTTTGCATATTATTGTTGTTAACCCTATGTTTACTATCATGCTCAGTAGTCTTTCAGCTCACCTTTTCAGATGGTTTTACATAGCTGAGTGGACACTGAAGACCTAAGTTGCTAATTGAATAAAATTTCAGCATATTGCTATGGAGCCATTTAATGTCTAACAGTCTGGCTGCCTAAACTTTTCTGAGAGTGAAGCAGTAGCAACCCCAAAACATTTAATATTTTACACTGTCATTTTCTGTTGATGTGCCTTCATAATAAAAACTTTGGCATCTCTTTTTTCAATACAACCTTGTTCAATGTTAATCGTCAAGCAGAATATTTTATCTCGTTTCACTTATGCTTTTTCTGTGTATGCTGAACCTGTATATAAAGCTGTGTTGATATTAATTTCTTTCCTTGACATAACACATTTTATCAAGATGGAAGAAAATATATCAGAATAAAGAATATCAAATGCTTCTGTGAAATGTGTGTGATTTATACAAGTATTTTTTTGCTATTCAGTATTCTTATGATGATTGTATTTAGACTATGCTGATATACACTCTGAGAGGTTAAAGTAACAACAAATAATAGAAATATTATGCATGACAGAAAAACATTTTCATGAACAAGGGTAAATGCTCTTTCTAGAGTAGCAAAAAATTGAAAAAAAAGTCAGTGTTTATGTGGATTCTAACTTATAGATTATAAGCATTCTAGATTGACAGGTCATTATTTAGCTGGGACCATCACACAGCATATACTGGAGCCAGGTTAGTTAATCCAAGCCAGCAATGATTCTGTGAGGGAAATATCTAAACTAAAGTTTACCTGGACCAAAGTTCCTGCCATGAGCTTTGCCTCAGCCAGCTCACCATATGGAAAGATTTATCCACCAAGAAGAAATAAAGAAATAGACAAATTTTACACAAGCCACTTAATGGACTCTCAAAGAGTCTGTTACTCAAAGAACATAGGTTAAGAGTTGAAACAAATTTTGAAGGGAAAAGCCCTCAGCTGTGCAGTGGTTCTCATGCAGGGAAGTAAACATGGGCTGGCTGGACAGCTCCTGTCCTCAGCTCTGCCTTGCCCATCCCTTCTGTCCCCAGCCTAAGTCTCCCTCTCACCTTTCCAGTTACCTCTTTCTCTTCATGTGATCCTCAATGAAATATGCAAGAAGTGATATTAACAGACTAACTAAGACCCTAAGTGATCTTTTGTGTTTTGCACCTATAGAAAAGCATGGCTACTTACATGTCAAAATATGGACTCCAGACAGTAATGTGGGTTTGTGATGTTTCCAGCACGAACATATAAAGCAATTTCATTACTTCTTTCTGATCCAAAGCACACTGAAAATTCCATTGCTATCATTCTGTTAGGGGGCCTCATTGGTTTAAAATCAATATTAGGCATGTGGTGGTTAAAATGGCAGTTTTTTTTCAAGAATTATTCTGTGGTAATGTGCTGTCATACATGTTCTGAGTGCCCATATGGCAGACGTCCCTATGCTGTCTCTTTTTAAGCAAATTACATACATACATTCTTCTTATAAAACCCTGCAGGAACAGTAAGGAGGAAAGCCTTGCAGCAGAAACTAATTCTAAGCTCCACAGTTTTGCTGGTGGGTAAGGAATACATTTCCCTTAAAAGAAGACATAATTTGTTCATTCACTCTGGGACTCAGTAGGGAACAGAATCCTCTGTAATGGGAAGACAGAGGGAAAGCACAGCCACTCCTTGTGTTTGACTCTATTCTCTGCCCATGTTAAATGACCCATGTAATGAGTAAAGTACTGTTTAAATCGAGTAGTACACAAGCAGGTTAGGTCAATAACTATACTGATAGCTGGCAGTCTGAACTGGTGATAAATAAAATTGGTCCTGTCATTTCCCAACTTTTTTAAACCAATGCAGCTATGAATGTACTTCCTAGAACAGAAAAATTCCTTTGCTACAGGATGATTAACATCAAGACCTCAAGGTCCAGAGAGGCTCAATGTGTTTTTTTAAGAGACTAAATGCCTCTTGGGTTGGCCAGTGGAGCACTGACAGCAATACAAGATTCTAGCAGTAGTACTTCTAGATAATTTTAAAAAAACAGGAACAAAAAAATAACTAAATTTGAGGCTTCTTGAGATGTACTTTTGACCAGCCTAGTTTTACATGAGTGTACTTTTTTGTCCTGCCTCTTCTACTTCACTAACTTGCTGTGAGATTTTAAATTACCCTGCAGATTCCACAGGGTGAGAACTATGACTGGGTTTGCATCACACCTAGCCCAGAACAGGTATCCTTAAAAGTGGAAAATGGCATTTTTACAGAGAGTGAAAAAGAAATTTTTAAAAAAGAAGTGAGAAACGTGACTACTGAAATCTTTCAAGCTATGGTGGATAATGAATGGCCATCCTGAGTTCTGATTGCAGTCACAGTCCAGCAGCCCCTGTGTTTTGAAAGGTGTCTTGTACACAGACATCAAGGGACATGGTGACACCACTCTTACTCAATGGGAACGTGTTCTCATTAGGGAAGACACCAAGGTTGTCACAGTGTGTAAGAGAGAATCAGAAGAAAAGGCTCTGCTACACCACACCATGTCTTTTCAGAATCCTCTGGTTCAGGTCACTTCTAACCAAGTGTCATTTCTTGACAAATCTTACCTTTTTTTGTTACTATTTTTATACGCTACATGGACAATTAGTAAATGTTTCCATGGCAATCATCGACAGCTTCTCGTGGATTAAGATAGATTTTAGCATTCATAGACAAAGACTCCATTCTTTTTTTTCTGGTTTGAAAGTATTTTTAAGACTAAGCAAGGAGGATCATGTAGGAGTGTGCTCTGTTACAGTAACAATACCACTGTGAGGATATTTAGGGAGGTCCAAGTTAAAAGTAGTCTATTAATATCTTAAACATCCATGTTAAAACCACATTCAGATGAGATGAGAGTATGCAAAGCACTGGGTTTTCTGCTGTAGAGAGGGAAATATCATGTTCTTTCCTCAACTGAGGCTGCAATCAGAATAAAGTCAAGGGCTCCCCTGCCCTTGTAGACCACTCAGTTCTCAATATACCCTGATGTCTCCTGGAACCAAATAAAAGGTAACCTAGTAAGGGGACAAAACCACACCAGCAAATTATCTTAGGGTCAGGGACACCATGAAACTATAAATTTAATTGGCTTGGTTGTTCCAGAACAAAACATGAACTGTTCATATTCTGGGACAGGAAGGCTGATGCTAGTCTAACAAGAAAAACTAACACTTCACAGGTACTGTCTTTTTGTCTGTGCCAAGATCAGTGCTCTACTGGGAAAGAGACCTGGGATGTGGGAGAAAACCCCACCTCAGCCCTCCAAAACAGGGTTAAATTTTGGAGCTTCAAAAAGGACTGTGAACTCTGATACAGTTATGGATGGACTTAACTAGTTTGAGTCAATCATTTCATTTATGTATTTCATTTCAGACAGACAACATGCAGTCAGACACTGTGCAAGATGTACACTTTTGAAGTGTACTTGAACAATCCACAGGATATGTCTTGGAAAGGAGAACTGCAGAAAGAAACAAAGGAAAAGCATGTCAAGTTACTTAACAAGTGTCAAAAAGAAAAAGCCTGGTCATTCTTCTTCCACGGGAAAGTCACTTGATAAGAGCATCCCTTTGTGAGAAGGAGGAAAGAAGGAATTGCTGACACTCACTGCAAAGTGAAGTTCTGACTGCCTAACCATAATAAACTATGCCAAATTCAGAATTTTAACTGAAGTGTCAATCATATTCATAACTTGTTTGAATATTGATGTCTAAAAGTATAAGGTTTGTTTATCAACTTACCTTTCTAACCATCTTATTACTGTAGCTTTTGTTTTTTAATTTCTTATTTATAAGAGAGAGTTTTTTGCAACTACTGTGTATTATAAATAGTATTCTTTGACTGCCCTGCCAATATTCAGCCTATAATCAGAGGGGAAACATAAATTATTTCTGAATTCACAGTATGGTGTTATTTCCAGAACTGCTGCATTTTTTACGATTCAGCTGGCTCTGCAAACATCCAGGAGAGTTATGTTATCTCCACTGTTAAGGGTGAGTTACACCTTTATATAAGTTCAGTTCATACTGGTTCCACAGGGCCCAGTGTTTGCTGTTCAGGGAAGCTGAAGCACAGCAGTATAATGTATCTTTACCAGCAGCTACGTGGCAGAGATTGGGGTTCTAAAAACACTGATTCTGTTTATTCTTAGCAGTTACTTAAACACAGATGAACCATGCCATGCTTTTTAAAAATAGGATTTTCTTTTTCTATGTGACAGAATGAATTTTTATTAAGGTTGCAAAACTGGTGAAACTACTTCTTCTTATAGGAACTGCCACAGTGCAGAGACTGCTGTGTGATCATGGGCACCCACCTGAAGCTTTACAACAAAAAACTGAAGAGAGTTAAATTTGATTGCACAGGCTGTTTGGCTTCTCAGACCTGTTTGTTTCCTTGCTCTGAGCTGAGTATTAGAAACAAGACTTTATATACATGTATATATATTTATATACCTTTAAAAAAGCATTTAAAACTCCCTAAAATATGCTGAATATATACATATGTATATATTGGTCTGTTTAATGAAAAACAAATATGTTCCAAAATTCCCAAAGCAGTTTACACAGTTTACATATGGACCTCTATATTGAGAGGGAGTTAATGTTCTAGAAATAGCAGTGAATGGATGGTGTAGGACATTTAACTACAACAGGAGCAGAATATGACCCCCTACCAGCATGTTAAAATAAAACAGTGCATCTACTGTCCTGCATCCTCCCAGATGTGTACTGGAAAGTTTCCCTGGAAAGATAAGTCTTCAAAACTGCATCACTGCTGGTCCATCTTGCAGTAGGAGATACCTGTGGTTCTCTTGAGGTGATGCCAAATGGCAGCACAGTGAAGGACAGTGGCATGAGGCTGAGCACCAAGGGACTTCAGTAATTTTACTAGGACTGCCACCACCTTCCTCTGTGTTCATACACAGGCTTTTAATTCCCTCTGGTTCTTGTTTTTCCTGAGAAAGAAAGGGAAACCGTATAAAAGCAACATACAAAACCCAATAAATACTACCAATTTAATAAACCTAGGTGCTTTTTAGGTCTGGTGATAAAATCTAATAAGTAGAAAAATCGGTGAATTTAAGGAGCATCTGAATGCACTGCATTGTTTGCACAGCAAAGACTGCTGAAATAATTTGAATTTTTGGAAGTTCAAACCTACTTGTAACACTACATGGTGGTGAGGAACCAAGGCAAAGTCAGCTCTGGCATCTAGTACCTTACTAGACAATAAAAAAATAAAACCTTGTGAACAGTCTTATAAACACTTTTAAACATAATACACATGAACAGTCATAGAACATCTGAGCAGGGTGGAAACAAAAGAAATTACGTAATAGTTTCAACACATAATTCTCAAATTAGATCTGCATGACATGCTACTGTGTTTTTTTCACAGTGATAAACAAAGGTTAATTCCAACAGCAGATGCTTTTCCTCCGCACTCAAAATAGTGTTATAATACACTGTTGCTGCATTTCCAAATGATTAAGAGTATTACTGAGAAGACTGTTACAGAAAAAAGTGAAACAAACCAAAGGAATAAAGGAATAATATGTCGTTCCGGAGGCAGCTTTTATAATTGTGACCAAGGATACAAACAATTTAACAGTTTCCAACATTCGATTCCTTCAACCGATGTTTATTCTAAATAAATAATTCGGTGTATGTGTGTGTGTTTTCTTCTCAAGTGTGGGCTAAACAGAGGCGTACTGAAAAAAATAGCTACCACATTGACTGCAACAGGCTTGAATTTCACCCAAGTGATCTTAACCCAAGTGTGCATCTCTCTGTTTGTAAAAGCACTGCCGAAATTCCAGTTCTTTCACTTGATATTAGAAGCAGAAATGTAGACAGTGGGTTAAATTTCAGTCCCACTGAAGTTAGCAGCAAGCCTCCCGCTAGCTTTACTTACATGTACAAAACACAAACATATGGCTGAATTAGGAACAGAGGAAAATAAGGAGGAACAGAGGAAATGCTGTCACTGACTGAAAGCAGAGTGGGTGGGCAGCACCCAAGCGTGTCCATACAGGTTTCCATTGTAATTTTCTGATGAACTGGAAGAGCTGTTCCTTCTTCCACCAAAAGCAAGGGTTTGTACCTAACAGCTGCCAGCATGTCAAGAGACTAAGGAGTTTGAACAGCTGAAGGATACTCAGGCATGTACTGATGGCTGTGAGAGACCATAAGAAGGTGAGGTGGAGAAGACCAGCAGGTTCCTGCCTGGAATGAGACAAACTCTGAATGACAAAGCTCAGCTGATTTCCATGTTGCTGTATCTGCCCACTGCAGCAATGCCATTATCCATAAACCTGCCCACAGCTTTGACAGTCATGAGAGGCTTACAAACCTTTTTCTTCAGACTTGTAAGACATATAAATACGATAGAAGAAGTCCAGTTAGAGAAATGGGTGGATAGTTTTTAAATATTGCTATTTTTAGATTATGTAAAAGCTAGGGGTTCTGGGTTTTCTGTTATTTTATACAAACACTAAAGTAAATTGCTTCTTTCTCTTGCATGCATAAAGCTGTGTCGTGACATAAAAATAAACACATGGTTGAGAGATTTCTTGAACTCCTGTATGGTGGTTAATTTTTCAACAGTTCTTTTAATGGCTTTGAGAGCATAATACAGCAGAATCCACAAAGAGTCGACTCTCACTGTCATTTCTTTGTCACAGTGTTGAAGAAAATCCCATCTGTCTTGCAATGTTTTCAGTTTTATGTTATTTCCCCATCTCTCTCTGGTCAGCTTCTGAATGAATTGCAAATTTTGAATCAGTTTTTTGAAACAGTCTACAAAAGAATGGCTTTTTAAACCATGTTTGCATAACTCTCCCTCTGACTAACCTGCTAAATTCCTTGTCCCAAAAGACATGCAGAAATGACCCATTTTCAGTAGTGTGCTGACTGTATACTTAATGACTGCATGAGTTTGCCTGACAAACCGCAAACAATCCCTGAATTGCATCTTGATAACACTTGGATTTTTTAATTGTGCTGGACTGAAGCTTCTTTTTTTTCCTCTCCCAGAGCAATGGAAAGAAAAAAATGTAATTGAAATAGATTGGAAGGCTTGATGTCTTAGGATTTAAAATCCAAAACCAGCTCAGTTACATGTGGCGAATCATTTTTGGTTTATGATGGGCTATGGATGACAATAAAGTTCTCATACTGTTCCCAGTGGCCAGCTATTAATATCCCAAACCCACCAGTGTATCTGAATCACTAGCGTGCTTTTTGGCAACCAGGGAAGAAAGAATGCAGGCTGAATGGTTGCCAAGATGGATGTATAATGTGGGCCAGTTCTCCAGGAAAAGTCTGATCCAACCTTGCTGAGTGGACCAGACATTCAGCAGTGCAATTTGAGGAGCTGCAAGGGGATGAGGGGTAGACTGCCTGTGCCTTGGGCAGGGCTCCCCATTGCTTTCAGAGGCAGGGCAGTTTCCTATAGGATCCTGCAAAAGTTTGGCCATTGTTGCTGCAGCCTTGGTCCATATGTGTTCATGTTACTTTTTTGCCTGAAAGTTTGACAGTTCATTTTTGACTCCTGTTAGCTCTGCATGGAGCAGAGGAAGTGAAACGGCTTCTGTTATTTCTCTTGTACAATGTCAGAATCCATTGTATGTGTGCAAAGCTACTGAAGACAATCTGATTGCCAAGTGTTTCTGGTGGCGGAACTGGCCTGCTCGTTGCAACATTCTGGAAAAACAAGAGAAAGAATCCGAAATGACATTCAGCTTCTTAGCAAGTTGATAGAGCCAAGTATTGGCAAGTTAATGCATCAGAACTGAGAAGGGAGATAGCTTTCCTTTCCACTTGTAAATTTGATATGTTTTGTCTGGAACAAATTAGGACAATTTAAAAATATAACTTGGTTGTATCATTTTTCTAGCATCATTTTTTTGGAAAATAGATTTGTAATTTAAGCTGCTTTATAGTGTCTGGGAGTACCAGGAACTTGCCAGTTCACCATGGTTCACCATCAGGTTGCTTCACCACAACCAAAAGCTGAGGAATACAAAGTCTTGTTGATCGGGTTACCTTTTGAAGCTTTATTTATTAATCTCATTATGCAGACTTGTGAGAACATGGTGGGAGAAGATTTAGATGGGGAGGAAGCTTTTATCTGTGTAGTAAATACAAATAAGAAGATAACATTAAGCCTCTCAATGGGTCCTGCTGAGCAGGAGGGATGCTGCACTACCCCTTCATAACAGAGTAGGCTGTGGTTGTTCTTGTGAATAGAAGCTTTGTCCCCAAAGAAAAGCTGTCTTTAAAACCAACTAGTCAGACCCAAACAAATTATTTTAGTAAACGGAGTTGTTTTGTCCTTTGTATTCTGAGGGGAATGCATCCACAGTGACTGGTTTTCATAAAACTGTTTCTCAATTAAAAAAAAAAAAGTGTAATTCCAAAAATGTTATGATTTCATCATCTTCCCTGCTAGAGTGCTCTTCCGGACACTGGATCCCTCAGTCTGCCAGCAGCTCAGTGATCTGGACAAACTACTGGACAATGACTCAAAGGAGAAATTTAACTGAGTTAATAAAGATAGTGACTGAGAAGTTCTGGCAATAATTTATCTGGAAAGAATGAATTAATGGAAATACAAACTACACCATCAAGGTCTCCTGACACTAATTTTCCAATAAGAAGATATCAGAATGATATCAGATGGAAGACCAGCAGAAAGTAAATTAAAACTTCAGAACTTTAAATTTCTCTGAAACTAGTATTTCCTACACAGATTAAATCTCTTGGGCTTAATGAATTTAACAGTGAAGAAGAAAGAGTCATTTTTTAAAATGAATTTTAAAACGTAACAGAGGCAGAACAGAAAATGTAAGGGTAGTTATTACAATAGGAAACATCAGAGGACATTTTGTAGCAGAAAGAAATTTACTGGTAAGAGTCAAGCTCAAAAAAATCCCCCACACAAAATTCAAGTCAGCTTCTGTTCTGTAATGGGAATACAATTAGAGATGAAATGCTATAATGTATTGCATGTCCTCCTTCAAAACTCTTGTGTGTCCAATAGTGGGTGTCTAGGAAAAACTACTTTACTTGCCTGTTAAATGTTTTAAGAGGGCTTGAAATTATTTTACTTTTTCATTTGTAGGGGGTTGGGAGGTTTCTTGCTTTTGATGTAAAAGGAAGCTTTGGAAAGCTTGGGCTTGGATTGGGATCTTCCCTGCAGGAGCAGCCTGCTGGCTGCACACAGTGGCCACACCTGCACTGATTTCAGCTGCATGCACATCCTGACCCAGCTCTGCAGTGCAGCCTGCCACCAAGGCCATGCTGGTAGCCAGGACTACTAAATTCTGTTCCTGTGTCTATCAAACAGCACAGAGAAGGAATAAAAGATTCCCTGGTGGCTTGATGTCATCTCCCTAACAGGTAAGCTGACACGGTGCTATTGCAGCAGGACTGTGGGCAGTTCCATATTATCCTTGGAACACAGACCTGTCTTTTCTGTACAACAGAGAGTATGGGCACACAGCTTCTAGCAGGGATGTGCCATAAGAGCACTGGCTCCAGAGAGATATTTCTAAAATCAGGTACTTAAAATAATCAAGGGTAGCAGATTGTGGACTTTTGTTCCTTCCCTCGATAATCTAGGGCAGGTTTGACCGGTGTAATCTAGATGACATATACTATAAGAAAGGAGAGCTCACATGCTTGATTTGCAATGTGGCTGTTGAAATAGACACCAGGTACCACCAAAGGGCTGAACACTTCCAGAATTCTCCAGCTATTTGTGGGAGAAGGCCTCAAAATTGGATTAGAGTCAGGCTGTGTTCTTCACTTCCACCTTAGGCTTTGTTGTACAAGGGATTCTTGCAATGGGCATTATCTCCTCAAAAATAGTACAAACAGGATTTGCCTCTGTCTTTTTCAGAGCTAGTATTAAATTTGCAAATTAAAATAATTACAATGGTAATTGCTGACAATTCTTTAAACTTGGTTACACAGTTTATATTTGGTCAGTCATGTATTTTTTTATGTTTTACACGTCAGAGTAGATGAAAAGAAAATCCATGAATGAATCAACAATCAAAGGAACCACAGGAAAATATTTTAATACATGCTTTTTTCCTTTGTGAATTTTACAAAATGAATCTGTTCCAAGCTTAACTGTATCAAGTGCTTTAAAATTGTTTTTTTACATTATTTTATCCTTCCTGCTTCTGAAGCAAAAAATTTTTGTGACACTTTGCAGTGAGTCTGTGCCTAGGGACACAAAGAATGACTTGGAAACTATCCAAAACAGGACCTCCTTCCACAAGAGATGGGTCACAATTAATTATAAATTGTGTTTGTCATATAATGACTTGGCATGGGCTATGATAGTTATTATCTATGTCATGCTACATTTGTGTAATTCCTACATTTTATAACAGTACAGGTTGCAGAAATCATGTGCTAAAATTCATTAAACAGCAACATTTTTTCTGATATTTTTCTGCATTAACAGCTATGTATGTTTAAATCCTAACAACATCTGATTCCCCAGAAGCATGATTCATTTGACAGACCTAATAACCAAGAAGTGTGAGATTTCACCAGACCTTGTAATTTTGTTTGTGGGACTTGGCAGGGAAGCTTCATGCACTGAATTTGGAGTGAATTGGTTATTCCACTTTAATATTAAAGTCCTAATATGACAGAGGAGAAATTTAAAAAGTTGTAAGAAAAATGTGCAAATCAAGGCATTGACCAAGGAAGATCATAGTGGATTTGCCAGGGGGGTTATGGCCTTTTTGTACTGCCCCACACAAAAATCCATCTTGGATTGTTTATGGAGGTACCAACTTCCCAGTGCACTGGATTGCAGCCAGCCTTAATCAAAATCTCACAGGTAGCAGCTTGGGCCTCTTCCCATCTATCCTACCGCCCTAAGGGATAACCCCTGGGCACTAAGATATTCACATGAGAAGCTGAGGAAAATTGCTGACTGCTCCTCTCTAATAGAAAAAAATATGTCAGGGCTTTGTTTGATTTTGGTTTCTTTTCCTCCTTTATTCAAAGAGCCAGTAGGTCTTATAATGACACCCATATTCATGGGAACTTTGCCTACATAAAGTTTAAATATTGGCAAGTACTTCAGTCTTACAGAAGGATAGCAAAACACATACTTTGTTAGGGAAAAAAAGTAAAACAAACTTTTCTCAGTATCATGATGAGCTCATCTCTGTCCGAGGGGAATTGAAAGTTATTCTGTTGATTTAAACAGAAGCAGGATCAGGTCCTTTTTATCAGAGACTGATTCAGAGCCTAGGAAAAAAAACAACCAGAGAATCTTATGAATATTTAAAGATTTCTGCTGATCTATGTACCTATGAATAAAATGAGATGCTTAAGTGTAGAAGGAACTCATAACCTAAATTAAAAATAGATGGATCATTTATAAATGCAAAAGTAAATATAAGGCAATCAGATTATTACATAAGAAAATCCTGCTAGCAATACTTGAGCACGAATGAACATATTTCACACAACCTGACTTGGCAGCAGCATGAGAATTTAAAGAAGCTGGGGAAAGGAGAAAGATACATTTCTCACACAGCATTGTGCCTGAAACCCAGAATTTGGTTCTACAGTCACCCAAATCAGAGATGGGACTCAGGAGCACAGCAACACTTTTCCATTTGGTGAGCCTTCATTCTGTTTCCCCAGAAACCTGGGCCCTGAGGCCAGGAACCATGGGGCTGCACATTTGCAACTTTTCTGAAAACTGATCAGGGATTGGCCTACCTGACCCCAGGAGACTGAAATTTGCAACCAGTGCATAGCCAAAGAGGACAAGATCCTAAAATTCTTCTGTGATTTATTGACTACTGTGAATCATCCTCTGTTGATGTCAATACCAGATTCAGCTCTCCATATAATGGAAAAAGTAAAACAACACTCTAGCAAAATAGACAAATTCAGACTTGATGTCCAAGTTTGAACTCAGCTGAGCTTGATGATCTTAAGGGTCTTCTTCAACCTAAATTATGATATCATTCTATGCTTCTGTTCTAAATGACTTCCCCAATAACATAGTCTTAGATAGCTTTGTAAGTACTAACATTAAACCACCATCAGCAAGACCTTTGTGAGATTTCATTTCAGGTGTTCCTACAGAGGCAAGCACAAAGTTTCTTTCTGGTGAAAAATACCAGTTTGAATTGAGGATTCTAAATACACAGACACATGAATTAGATGGTTCAATCACACAGATAGCATTTCAATATGTACAAACTCTTCCTGCAAAGCTAAGTAATACGACATTTAAAATATTTCCTACACAAATAGACAAGGGGTTATTACTTCTATTTGGTTATGGGTAACAATCTAGTCCCCATTGTAACTGGTAGAAATTACTCCATAGAACTACATTTGCAGCCACATGTTTAAAGCTGAGGATGTACAGCCACTGCTGAGAAATTTTGAGAGCTGGCAGTGGGTCAGAGCTCCATGAAGCCTGGCCTCATGCTCAACAAAGGGAATACTCTCTGGATTAATTCTTCACATGGGATGTGGTGGAAGGAGCTGCCATTTCTGAGCCTGCTTCAAACTCCTTCCAGCCTAACTCTCTTTCAAGCATATGAAACAACCTAAATGATTTTATGAAACAAAGCCTCTTTTTATTCTAACTGTCCAAAACATTCACTGCAACCAACTAAAATGATGAAATTCTAAATTATAATAAGAGAGCCTGAGAAAAGACTAAGCTGGGTGTAATGGTATTAGAAGGATCTTCTCAAGAATTGACACAATGGGTATAAATTTTTCAGGCTGAAATGGGAACTGTTAGAATCTAATAAGTTTAGTGTAGGACAGTGTCATCACAGATTGTTTAAATCAACTTCAAAAGCTGTTAAAGCCTTAGTCATTCTGAAAAGGACAATTATTTTTCATTTTTGAAGGTTTAATCCTATTGTGTGCCAAGAATTTCCTATATAATGCACCCAGAGATATCGTTTCTGGCTTCCACCTTTTCCAGTTTTAATTAAAAAAGGGAAATAGCAATAAATATAGCTTGCAATTATACACTGTTCAAATACATGAAATTTCACTAGAAGAGCGGTAAAGAAAGCAATCTTTCTACACCCCTTCACAATCCTTCAGAAATACCATGCATTTATTCAATTATGGGCTATCACACAACACAATCTGGAGCTGTAAATGGGTAGCAAATCTTACTACATCTTCATTAGGCTGCATTTGCAGATAATAAATTAAAGGCTGAATTCAGAAAAACTTACTGATGCAAGTAATTCTTATTTTTGCATGTCTTCTCACTGATTTCAAACCCTTCTTTATAGAAATGTTTCCATTGCCCTCAGTAGTGCTAACTGGGAGAGTAAGAGTTTCCAGCACTAGCTTTTAAATTATTTGTGGGGTTTTTTTCATGAACAGATGTCACAAATTCTACTCAGTAAATTAACAGTTATAGATTGCTTAAAGGAAATGTGTTAAATGATTGCTTATTGGTACCAGAATTATTTCTTATTGTTCTTTTTCTTTTGTTGGGGGGGAGGGCGTTGGGAGTGGGGAGGGTGGGACTTCTCCATGTCCCTTCTCCAAAGAGCTTGAAATTTATGTGTAGGAGAAAAAAACCCCAACAAAACCGGGACATATGTCTACAATAAACAAGATTATATATAGTTACCACAGACAAGATAAAACAGACAAAGGAACAATAGGACTGTTTTAATCAAGACAGGAAATCCAACGCGAACGCCAGGAGCGGGATTTAGCTCACCTAACTTTAGCTATATAAAACGAAGACATTTGCTCTTAAACACCTGGGCTGTTGCCACAGTCCATGGAGAGTGACAGATCCATGAAATGGGCCATTCATCCAACATATTTTAGGATGTGATGAATCACTTTCTGCATGTGGTTGTGTCCATTGACTGCAGCAGGCACCTAGGTAACTGGCCTATATTTAGTGCTTAAATCCCTTTTAGATGACTAAATTAGGTAAGAGAACCCAACCCAGCTGCCTTGCAAAGGTCAGGGTATACATCAGGGTGGAGGTGAATTTTAAGGAAGGATTTACGGACAATAAATTCACTTAGATCATCAGCACAAGAAACAAGTAATGAAATGGGAATGTTCTATCTTGGGTCAATAGATCAGAGATTAAATATGTCAAGTGTTTATTCCCACACTCCCTGCTTCCCCTTCTGTTCTTGCCATTTCAAACATGTATTTAGGCTTTTAAAACTGTTTTGCTTCCCCTTTCTACTGTGTACAAGGGAGTAGAAACTGGGCTTTTTACTCTTTCTACTTCACACTGATTTCACTGTCACTCAGACAGTGAAATCAGTGTGAAGGTGCTGCCAAACAATCAGAGCAGAAAGCTGAAAAATGCTTATTTTCTTTTTAGGCCCAGTTTCATAGAAGACAATGCAGAACAACAGTAGGAAGGTAACTTTCAAAAATATTTCAAGAGGAAGTGGAAATCAGATAGTGGGAAAACAGTGAAAGGCAGAAAATACCAGAAACTGTGCTAGATAAACATTATCTCTGTCAGGCAACAATTTTCCGAAATGGCCATTGATTTCACAGTCTCCATGCAGCTAAGAAAATAATCACTGCAGGTTTGTGAAATTTTTGATCAAAAATAATTCTTGCATGGGGTCTGTGAGTCCTTGTAGTCATAAGTTTTATTGAAGAAAAGTCTAGATAAACACAGGAAAGGTATGTGAAATCTGGTTTATATTTACAGGAAGAGAAAATAATACCCTAAGTTATATGTTGTTTTGTCAGCTGAGATTTATTTGTATTTTCATTATTTTGTTTTGTCTTTTTGTAGTTGGTACAGTTAGGAAATCTCTAGAAAAGGTAATTTTAAAAAATAAATTAAAGATTTTATGTAGTTTAAAGGAAATAGTTATTAATAACTACAATTATAGTTTTTTGTATAAACAATAACTTAATAATAAAATAATGTTTTATGAAAATATTATATAAATAGTTCTCCTATTTATGGCAAGTGAAATCCATAATGCTATGATAATCAGCAAGGAGCCAGTCTTAGAGACTGTGGACTCAGCAAGAGAGCAGATAAATCAAAGCAAAGAGGACTGCCAGACTTGTACGTGACATTGAAATAAGCCTGGATACCCTTTGGGTCTTAAATCTATTTCTGTGTTTGCAGAAGCATCTTGATATTAGAACAGTTCCAATAAATCTCTCATTGTGTGTCAACCCGTTAATATTGCTAACAATAATAAACCTTACGTCAATCCATAAAATGCTACAGACACAAGGCTCATAATTTTTTTCCACTTTGACTTTTCCTCCAGTGCTGATAAAACCATTTATCACACAAGCACTGAAGCCTGGATCCCTTGCAACAAACTTTCAGACAGAAGTTGGTGAGGAAAAAGCTTAGGTAGTCTGTACTTTCTAGTGACACATTCAATTCAATTCAATTTCGAGATACGACTTGAAGTTAGACATAACAACTGAGTCTAACATTCACAGCACTTATTCAGTCTCTGAAAATGTATGGACTGTAAATGGACTAGTATTACAGTCAAGCTTGCCTAAGTTAGTAGTGAAGTACTTAATCATGAAGTCATTTTGTAGTTTCATAAGAGTGCTGGTACAGCTTAGAAAATTTTACTATAATGATCCTTGAAAAATAGCCCATTTTCTTGCAGTTTAATTCTAGTCTATGTGTTTGTGGCATGAATGGGGAAGCTGGACTCCTTCTCCATACAAGCAGTATTGCAAAACAATAGAAGAGCTCAGACTTTAGAGAAAGGATGCTTTGGTCAGTTATATATACTGTCACCCACAAAAGAAAATGGAACAAGGCAAAGTCTGTCTATCCCCACAAATTCATTAATCCAGGGAAAAAATAATCTTTGTTCTCAATCTTGTTCACTTGAAAAGAATTAATTTCACAAGCAGCACTCTGATTTGAGCTCACCATGTAGTAGCCTTGGACACAGTCTCTTCAAGGAATGGGCTGGAAGACACTGGTCCGAGCCCAGCTCTGCTGAATGCCATGGTTTATAACCATCTGTCCTGCAGATTGGAGAATTCAGTTGAAATACTCAAGGTAGCTTTACACAAACTAGAGCAGATATCAGATATAGTCTGGGCTAATGCAAAGCTAGTCAGCAGAGGCTGATTTCACATGGCAGTGGCTCTCGCTGTGTGGCACCATACCCTGCCTGCCTTTTTGTCACTCTCAACACAGCCAGTTCTCACCTTGTCCTGACATCAGCAGTCTTCTCTATGTCTTAATTTGCTCTTCAGCTAGCAGGCAAAAGTCTTTTGCTGGGGTGGGTGGGCATCTACATAACGCTCACAAGGAGGGTATCCACACCTGTGGCAGGAGAAGATTGAGCTGGCCCACTCCACGGGACAGGCCACACAGCAGCTGCACAAGGAGACAGGAGCAGGACAGAGAGAGAAAGAGGAAGAAAGCATGGAGAGAGAAGAGAAAGGCAGAACAGTTCCTCTAACACCACCAGAAGACAAGTGTAGGTGAGAGGACATAGTGAAAGAGCAGTTCCTACCCAGCCTTGGGGTCACCCACTTAAAGCAATCAGCACATTAGCTACAACCTATTGCCTGAAAATTCATACTGGAAATCCAGAGGAAAGAGAACAGAGTCCTGTGCACACCAGAACTTCCATGTGTTTTTTCACTGTTGGCAAGCAGATAAAGTCTGCAAAGGCTTTTAAAAGTGCATGGTTTGGACTCATATTTTTTAGTACTTTGTTTTGACTGTGCTATACATTGCCATGTAAATACATAAGAAAGAGTGAAGAGTAATAAAATTGCGTGCAATGTTCTTAACATTATCAAAATCTTGTAATTACATTAAAGCAACAAGAAATAAAAGGATACAGACACTGCAACAGTGCACATTATCATATTTTTCCCCCAATGGTGACAGTATATTTCCTCAAGATCATCTTTCTGCATGATGCAAGGGTATGAGAATGGAAGACATGCCTTATTTCCATTTCCTTACCTAAGCTCATCTTCAGAGCTGAGTGATATATTTTCTAGGTGCTACCCAGAAGTATGTCCACTAAGGGAACAATTTTCATCCACATCCCAGATCTCTCAGTTCCCGTTAGCATTTCAGCAGGATTACTGACCTCCTCTTTCCTCTCTTCCTTTCATCCCAGAGCTTTGGTTGGAAGCATCTTTGGTAGATCTCTACTACCAAAGCACAGGCAGCTGATGGATCAATGCCAGATGGGCTAGTCATAAACTTGTTGGCTGGAATAAGAACTGTTCCTTTTTGGGTTTCACTCAGCTGCAGGTTCCTTGGTAACCCTGAAGAAAGGGACTGAAATGCAACAGGGCTTCTCAAATTCCTCTTGTGTTACAAGCAAGAGTAGAGTCCATCTAACTGATTGGGACCCTAGGTGCAGGTAAGCCCAGGGAGGTTTTCTTCATGCCTGTCCAGCCTCCCAAGGAGGTAGGCTCAGTATCACAGAACTGATCTCTACAGTTTCATATCCTTGCCATGTTAGATAGTTTTAAGGGCCTTCTTTTTCTTGAGGTTGCCATAGGGACCTGCACACATAGTCTGAGAGGCTCTTCAGGGGCAGACCTTGGTAACCCTGCGTGCTCGTGGCATTACCAAGTGTCAAAGAAATGCCACAACCACAGCAGCAGCCAAAGCAATAGTGCCAAAACTTGGGCTCTGTTCACACCATACAGTTTGCATTAGCATCCAAGTGAAAAAGAAGAAAATAACTTCCTCTTTAGGAGGGTCATGACTTGCTAACTCATGCATAAGTAATTACAAAGCCATACTTTATTGAGATTCATGAGAAGAAATGAAATACAAGTCGTAACATATGCCAAACATACTAGTTCCTCCCTACATAGAGATAATGAATAAAAATGTAGTTTGCTGACTCCTAGAGATTTCCTAGAATATTTTCTATACACCAAATATTTTCTATACACCAAATCAGATTTGTCCTAAATAGGATACAGGACTTAGTCATTTGGTCCAGTTCTCTGTTAGCACATATTGCATGGCCAGTCAATCTTCATTGTTCAAAATAGTTTGAAGTTTTTGCTCCTTTTCCTCCTAGGAAAATAGCCTTCATATATATATTTTATATATATATA
>VZRZ01015301.1:383569-453428 GCA_013398175.1 Climacteris rufus | reverse complement strand
CATATCTAAGTTTCGATTTCCCTTGTATAAGCAAAGTTCTATTTTTTGTGTGTGGGCTTGTTGCCACAATATGTGATTGCTCTGGAATACTGTGGGTTAGGTACAAGCGTTCAGAGAAAACATGAGGAAAAACCATATGTACTCATTAGTGAAAAAGATCATCATGACAGATTGCTCTCCATATGTGGAATTTCTGTATTGTAACCTTGCTATTTACATGACACATGAAAATGTGTCATTTTCTAATGAAAAATTTCACTTTATATAATATCTTACTAGTCATAAGACTTGAAAATATTATTTCATTTATATCTGATTCATTAGAAGGGACCTGCCATAAATTTATGCTTTAGCATTAATGTATTGATTGATATAACTGCAAAGCATGGACATTGCAATACTTGTGGAATCAACAGAAAATAAACAGGTGAGGATAATTAGCCCATAATTGATGTCATGAATCTCAGACAATTCTCCATACTTCAGAAGTTTACCTCCAGCAGTTTTCTAATCTACTGTATGTGAGAAAAGGGAAGTATTTATTAGTCAAAGAAGTCAATTAAATCCTGCAATGCAAATGTCAAAATTTACTTATACTTAATTAAACCTTACTGAATAGTTTTAATTAAATTAATAATTTGCAAAATATCAGCAATATTGAAATATTAGTCAAATAATTCCATCAGTTTTCTTCCTTGACATTTGAATATTTTTAGATGTTAAATATTTATGAAGAAAAGTGTCATTTAGAATAAAATAAGAAGATAGAGCAGAAAAGATTGCCATCCAGTAAGCAGATTACTCTTCCTTTAGCTCCAATTTCTTTTCAGTTTTGTTTAAGTACTCAGTTGTCCAGCAAAAAAATATTAAATGGAGATCTCTTAAAATAGGCATTTTCTTAAAGTCTCAAAATGGAATCATATTCCTGTAATCTTTCCTTAGGCAGAACCTTAACCGGCTTGAGCACAATCTGTTCCAAAACTCATGTAATCACTGGAAACATTTCCACTTACTTCAGTGAAATTTGGAAAAGGGAATATCACAAAAAGTAGTAGGCTGCTATTTCGTGTTTTCAGGGAGTAAGTACATGACATTTTTGTAACTATGTCTGAATTATTTTAAACTCCAGCACAGACTATTACACATGATATTCAGAGACCTAAACTTTCTTTTCACAAAGGAACTGAGATAGAATTAAAAATCACGATTTTTCTTTTTCTGATAGTTTTTTTCATTAAAAAAGGCAAAGTGAAGTTTCACTGCTTTGTGGAACCGCCATGTAGAACTGCTTATCTTCTGGTAGTGATTTTCCTTCATGAGAAACTGAAATATACCATAGGGACATGGAGAAATACATCTGTTTCCACAGTGAAACTGTTGGCAACGTTTAATTATTAAGTTGGTTTTTTTTAAAAACACAGAATATAATAGACATATTACAGTGTTTTTCCATAATGATGAAATCAGAAAAGTAACTGGCCTATATATTTGATTATCAGTTCAAGTCTCTTAAAGACTAAACCTAGCTTTCTTTAAATGGACAGCAATTTTGCAAAGTTTGCACCATTTTAGCTTTCTTTTCTTTGTATTTATTGTCCACAGATAATAAAAGAGATATCAAGAAGCCACTACACTGAAAGGTGAGTCCATGTAACTTTCATTAAGGTTTTCAGATAAAGATCTAAAGAGTATCAAGGATAATTTTGCCACATTACTTCATATAACACAGTGTGTATCCAATGCAAGATTTTTTCTGTTTTCTGAATGAATGCATATATCTGTGGTAATAAATCATTTTCTGATATTAGAGAACAAGATTTTATGGTGCCATTAATTATGTAGTTCAGCTGGAGGTACTTTTGCATGGTTCTAGAGAGATCTGTGACAACATGAGAATTCTATTAATCGTATGCAGATTTTATTTGTAAGGAATATGCTAGCAATTCCAAATTTTTTATGTAACATTCCAAATGGACCTGACATGTACTTTTACTTTCACTCTCTTCTTTTTTTTTTTTGTTTTTTTTTTTTTGTAATTGAAATTTCCTGGCAGCAGCAAGAGTTCCCTGCATGAAACTAAGCCAAAGTGTTTGAGAATCACTACATCCCATTCATCACTTCTATAAGGTACCTTAACTTGGGGGTTTTTCTTTGTCTGTTTGTTTGCTAGCTTGCTTGTTTCTTTTTAAATTTCAGTTCTGAGCTGTTAATACTTTAAGGCTATGAAGACCCCCTATCTTTCAGGCTTAGTTATCTGACTCTGCCCCTAAGCTGGCCTTGAAAAGCTATTGGTATCTTATCAGATGCTTTTGAGATCTTATAATTTGCTACCAATGAATTACCAAGTAAACATATTCATTTTGATCCTATTAGTTATGAAATAATATTTAAGTTCTTTATGCAGTCTCATGACAATTTATTGGAGTTTTATTTGAATATGGACTGATCCTACATTGACTTCTCTGATGAAGAAATAAATAGGTTGGGGTGTCAGATGGAATTTCATTTGTGTTGCCCTAAGAACTGCACTTATTTCAAGAGAACAACACTAAAACCACACTCAGAAAGTCTTTTTGACACAATAATCAGAGGAAACATGAAAAAACCCCAGAAATAAAATGACTCTTATAGATTAATTATTTTCTATACACATCAAAAAAAGGCAAAGAATGAAGTGTGAGAGAGTCCATCCAGAAGTTCTACTTCTCCTACTGTTTGAAGGAGGAAATGGATGCTTGGCTGAGAGATGACCAAAACAGTGGTTCTACCCAGAGGGGTCACCATTACTCATCATTGCGACTTGTATGGCTCTGCAGCACAGGTAGCCTGGGCGATATTACCCTGGGAAAGCAGGCAGGCAGGAAGGGTAAGAGAATTTCACATAAGCTGGCTGTTTTTGCATGTCTTTTATCTTGTCCACGATCAGCTCTCAAGTGTCTGATATGTATGTGCGGTTTCTTTAACATCCTCTTTTGTAGCTAGTACTAATTCGGTATTAGTAATGTTTTGTTTGGCTGTGATTCCCTTTGAAAAAAGACTTTCAGGAAACCCCTCCAAGCAGCTGCTGTGCCCTAAGACCTTTTGCTAACAGACTCAGAATCCCAGGCAAAGTCCTTTCATTTAATTATTTTAAAATAATTATGAAAAACTGGTATCTTACAAAGTTGGATATAGTGTGGGCTTGAGATAAGACCATGACTCAATGTGTCTGATGACATTCAACAGTTAAATTTTTGCTGAGAAGTCAATTCCTTGGGTAATTCCAAGGCTGTAAAAGACAAGGATTCTGTCTGTCACATCTTTTACTTGGTACCACTGAAGTTGAGAGAAAATATTGTGACCTTACTTGGCTCTACATGTTACAATGAAGAGCCATGCGATACTTAGTTTCTCACATATTTCCCTGGATTTGGAAGATCCAGGGCTCAAAGTTTGTATTCTGCCTCTGAGTTATCGGGTCTTATCTATTTAGTCCAGATCCCCAAGAGTATTTGGGCTTTCTGAAGGAACCCATTATTTTAAAGCAGTTTGTTTTCCTCTTATAAACGTGCATATTAATCTAAACAAACATAGATACTGATGAATACGTGTCAGCACATAACACAGGAAGTACAGTGGGTGTCACTTAGTGATAAGATTCAGTGTACACAATATTTCTCACACAGACACCCAGACAAAAGAAAGAGTCTGTGTAACAGTGTCAAGCTTATATGAACTAGAGGAGATACATGGGTTTAGATCTGCATTAAGAACAATCCCAAAAGATCCATTTTAAAAGCCAGAAGACAGGCATTACAAAAAGCAAGATGTTGGCATATAGGCATTAGGAAATGTCCCTTGAATGCTAAGAAGGTCTTTTTTCTGGGGAATGGTGTCTTGCAGTTTGTACAGTTACCACAGTAACTCGTTAGTTTTGCTCAGAGAGTCTCAGCAGAGTATCATCAGTGAAAAAAAATTGACTTTTCCCCATGTTGGGGTTTTTAATGAAAAAGAGACCTTTTAAACCTTAACCAGATTTCTCAAAATTCAGTTGAATTATTTTTGGAAAACCAGAAGGATTTTTTCATTACTTTCAGACAGGAGGCAAACAAGAAATATTTTCTTATTAATATCAACTAATTTGCATACTTGTAATGCAAATTCTTTTGAAAACACAAGACATTGAACAAAACCTATGCATTGACAGCAGTCAATCATATAAATTGCCATCAATTACACTTACGATTGAATTAATTTACCATCTCTATGTGACTATTATGGAGAAACACACGTTATTCCTCCAGACTAGACTGAAGCAACTTTTCGTTATTGGCTTGAATTTGAAATTCCCCCATGTCCCTCTCCCTAATTTTTGAATTTTTGGCTGCTTAGTTTTATTGAAGGAATAGGGCTAGTAACTGAGGGCAAAAGTAATAGCTGTCTGCCTGGAAAAATTCAGACAAGGACCAGATCTTCATATGGTGTTAATGAATCTAGAGGTTTCAGTTTCATAGGAAAAAAGTTATATTAACCAGATGAGGATTTGGCTCATGGAATTTTGTACATTAACTTGTCATCCATTTTCTGAAACTTCCCCAAATGTTTCTGTCAATCCACAAGATCTCCACAATTGGCTTCTTTTAGCCTATTGGAATTTGTTTACTCCTTTGGCTTTACTTAAGAGAAGGATCTGTAATAAGCCAGAAACCTTAGCCCTAGATCTAATAGTATCATGAACTTAAGAATCATGAAAAGCATCAACAGACAACTTTGTGGGAGAGTACTCTCCAGTCTTCACAACCCACACAATGCTCCAGCAGAAGGGAAGGGACAAAATAGATGTGCAGCAACTTTGTTCCTCTTCTTTTTCCTCTGACTCTGTTGAAGGCTCTCTCCCCAAAGCCAGAACTGTTGCAGACTTCCAATGTGTTTTGACTGCAGCAATTCCCAGCAGACCTCTCATGCAGCCAAAGCATATGTAGAGCCCAGTAATGCTCCAACCTCATCTGTTTGCCCCATGTTCCAAAGTGAGGAGGTAGAAGAGATGCCACAAACCTATTAAGCTGCTCTGTTCCTCTGTGGATCTCTCTGAAATCAAGAAAAATCCCCACTACCATTGCATTGTAAGCCCTGTGCTTCTGAAGTAATGTAAAGACTATGGACCACAGAAGATCCAGCTCACAAAGGCTACAGTGATGACAAATGGTAAATGTCAGCAAAGAATCATGACTCCAACCATCAATTCATGTGGTATTTATGAAACAACTTCTCCTTAGTCACTTCGTCTTTGACTTACAAGCTCAAGATCAAAGTTTTCAAGCTAATGGCACAGGACTGGATGACAGTGATGAATTTAAGAAATTTGTCACTGTGATATTATGTGCACTTTAGCACAATACTTACTGAGATCATTTTAAAAATAAATGGAGTCTTAAAATAATTGTAGAAATCAAAACCAGTAAGCATATTATTTTCCTACAGTTAGATTCTAAAAAGCAGATTAATCAGAGTTTACAAGGTCCTTATTTATTTTCTGCATTACATATTTTTACATCTTTAATAAATATCTTTGGATCATATTTTATATTTTTTTGGAGGAATAGTCTGTGTCTGAATAGTTTCTGTGCAAAGCAAATGATTAGGAAGACTCTTTAAGTACTGACATTAATAATGCTATAAACAATTTGCAACCCATGCCAAAGCATAATTGCGCTTAGACGAAGGTGGAGAATAGTCTAGAATCCTAGATCTCGAGATACAGATATTTAATTTCAAGTTCTCACAAACAGTAGTCACAGAAAAAAAATTACACTGGCAGTTACTTTTTGGCAGGAAAGTACTAAAGAATTAGGAGAAAGAAACCAAATTGCAAGTGTCTGGAAAACGGGGGGGAAAAAGCCTTCTATCTTCCTACTGAAAAATGGAATAGCTACAGACAAGAACTGTCTGAGAGGAAGAAGAAAGTTTCCTTTAAATGGCAAAAGAAAATCAGCTTGTTGAATAAAACAAACTAACAAGATGTTGCATTCATGCCTTCCACTGTAGGCTTGTGTCAAACACACCAAAGCCCCTTCCCAGGGATCATCGGTGTGAGTACAAACAGATTTCCACAGCACACATTGAAAAATCTGGTGATCTACTGCTTTGTAACATTGACTACAGCAGGAGAGTTGGCCCAGTAGCTCCATACGAAGGTGGTGATCTGGACCACAGCCAGCTCCTGTGGGTGTTCCTCTGCCATCTGCGAGGGAGGACGTGGCTCTGTGCTCCTTCCCATCAGCGGCAGCGGGCACTGCAGCCTCACAGGCATCACTTCCCAGCCTGTGGGGCTGCCAAACTCACAACAGACACCTCAGATACCTTGTCCACATACCTGCCCACAGCCTGAGTGCCTTCATAAAATAAACAACCAGGGCAACAAAAAAGTTGCAAACACAACAAACACAAATGCATGTTTCTATCATACTCAACAGCACTCTTTTAACCATGGAGTTTTTTGGTATCTCTCACCTACAATTCTTTCGAGTGTCCTGTGTCAGAGGTCCAGATCTCACAGCAAAATCAGGTGCTTTCCACCTGTCCTGTGCTTTGGGTTACTTCCCTTTTTATTGACTTCCATTTATATTCCCTTGGACACAGTCTTTGAAACACCAGAGAGGATTGTTCTCTCTGGACAGCATCTTGAGCACATTAGTGTTATTCCACTTTTCTGCATCAAAACCACTAGTGGCTATGTGAACCATCTATGTGGTGATCTAATTGCTATTGCCTGCTTCTCCTAGGGCTGGGTCCTTGCATTGTGTGAAAGCAACTCCCTCTCTTCCTCTTAGACCAACTAACTGCTGGGTGGCTCCCCACTCATTTTTTACCACCAAGGATCATTCAGGGCTGCTAGCACACTGAAGAGATTTCATAAAGCAACTGTTATAAAACATATTTTCTTTGGAATGCGTTCTGGTGTCTCTTTCAGTGGAAAACATGGCTCTAAGGGAAAAGACAGCCTTGGTCAGGAGGGCCAATTCAAGCCCAAAGACTCCTGTACCTCTCCAGCCACTGCTTATTTGGGGACCAAAGGCAGCTACAGCCCCAACACACCCATGGTGGCTGAGCATCTGCAGTCAGCCTGGATGACTTCAGGCCTTGCTGCTCAGCCTACACCCATCTACGACAGCAACTTCTTCATCTCCAGCTTTTAGCAGTGTTTCTGTTGGACCACAGAGATCTCAAAACACGTTACAAAAGTGTTTATAGCAGGATGACTATTTTAGAGAGAAAACTGAAGCAAAAGGTGGACAATGAAAGTGTGTAAAGGGTCTCTCTCCCAAGTCCTATGTCCTACACCAAGGTCCTACCTGCTTTGGGACCCAACAAGCACATTGGTCCCCAGAGGAGGTGACCCTCCCTCTCCCACAGGGGCTATCCAGAGTGGGAAACATGTGCATTACAGTCTGCATGGAGCTTTCCTCCTCCCTTGGGGAAAATGCACCTTCTCTTTAATCTTTACTTTGTCTTGTGCACAGATGCTACACAAACGGCATCCCAGCCTGTCTGCCTAAAAATGCCACAGCATCCAGAAGGGCACTTGCACAGAGGGAGGGGGATAGGGGAGGGCAAAGGCAGTTTGGGTCTCTTAGGTGAAGGGCTGGCTCAGTTCTGGCAACAGCAGATATTACAGTCTGTGTCTTATTCTGACCACTAAACACCATTGCTTTTAGCCAAGTGCTTAAAGCAGCCAGAATCTTCAACCAAATCTCTAATTTCTTTCCCAAAGTTTCCATGAAATGGGTTTACACGTCTTTTGCTCATTTTAAAGGGTGGGGTAAATTCCTCACTGCACTCAGAGATCCCACTAGCACAGGCTGGTGCCATTTGTGTGCTGTATTGCCAACAGCAAGCCCTGAGAGTGATGAATAAGAGCCTAAACATCACAAGACTGCCTAAAAAAATTTAAAATAACAATAACATTTTAAAATAACAAAGGAAGACTCTTTTCATCACAGTTCAGATGCTGGAAATTTAGGTTCATTTTTTTTTCCACTCCTTTTCCACTGTCTTGCAGCCTGGAAATATTTTGTAGACATGAAAGCTGAGATTTACACAGTTCTTATTGCCAGTACATTGCAGTTTCTACCAAATTTCATGATAAGGCCCTGGGAGCTGCTAACATCATGCAAATTTCACTCAAAAATTACTTTGAATTGGCAAATAAAGCTAAGGTAATTTACTCAGCAGAGCATTTCTTACTATTTTTAAATAATTTAAACATTTTACATACATAATAGACCATGTTCTAAGAGATGCAAGGCTTAACATGATTGCTACAGTGTCTGAAACTGAAAACATGGTTGATTTGATCCTGAATCTCTTGCCATATGTGTGTTTACAAGCGACTGATAGATATCCAAACCCTGTTTTCCTGTGAAAAATAAATTTTATGCCTATAAAAATGCAGTAACAAACCACGAGACTGTTTTAGAAAATGAGGTTGGTTTCCCCAGTGTTGTAAAAGCAGCAACTGGACCTTTTAGACTTTCTAACCAATGTATTCACATCTGTAAACAGTATTACATGCAGAAAAGTTTTCTTTTTCTGTATAATTCTATAACTGAAAACTGATGTTCATATTAGTAACAGTAATTTTAGTGCCTAAATTTGATTATGTGTTTTTTTCCTCTTCTCTTTATTCACACCTTCCACAAACACAGATTTCCCATCACTACTTCAAATTTGCTTTATTTTGGACCATTTTTTGGACCATTCAAAAAAAACCCCAAACCAAACAAAACTCAATTTTTTTCAACTCTGTTCTGGTAAAGTCACAGAAAATCTTGTTATCACCTTCTTAATTTTGACCAGTCTGTTTCTGGGTTGGTCCAAATCAAACAAGCTTCCATTAAAAATGCCATTAGCCGTGCTGAATCTTCATGCCTAATCCACTGGAAGACTAGTCAGTTTTAAAAGATTCTTCTGAATTTCAAGTTTCCAGTTCTATATGGGCTCATTGTGGCTCTCGTTTGAATCTCTGTCACCCTCTAGTGTCACGACAATAGAAGCCACAAGCGAAAAAGCCAAATTACAGTGTACAGAGCATCCGAAAGCTCTCCACTCAGACCGAGGGTTACAGAAACAACCAGGATACAGACAATGGATGCAGGGAGTGCACGATGCACAACAGAGTCGAGAGTCAGCTGTTGGTGCGGATTAGGAGGGGACAATCATCTGTCCCCACCGAGGCCACAGCCTGCGAGCTTTGTGGGGCTGTGGCCCAACGCGGGTGTGCTGTTGCCAAGCGCGAGTGGCCGTGATGCCCCTCAAAGTGCCTGTCAAATCCCTTTGCCTGGCTTTATCAGTGGCTCCTAACGACAATTCTGAAAAGCAAATGGCTTTTTGTTTGAAAGGAAGTGCATCACATCCAGCAGACTCCCGTGATGATGTCCAACAGCAGATCTGCTGGATGCCACTGATCGCAGCTTTTGTCCACAGCCGAACATTCCCCTTGCAGCACAGGATAATGCTGTTTAGTCTATCTTCGGTGAAAGCAAGTAAAATGTGACTCTTACTACCCTTCCCTCACAGTTTTCCACAATTACAAGAATGAAACCTTCCCGATGTGCATCAGCACTTTTGTTTCCTTCCCGCCATTCCTTACCTTCATCTCTGCCCTCATAACAATCACCATTCCTTGATACCACCACTGTCTTCTCTCAGGTCCTGAACTCCATCTCTCCCCTGGGCACGCTGACTAGACCCACGTTCTTTGTGTTGGTTTGGGTGTTTTTTCCCCACAGTGTTCTTTTTCATAATTCCTCCTGCCTTCTTTTGTGTTGCAGTGGGATTACTTATATGCCTTTTTTGTTTCCAGAATACATCTTTTAATCCTGCTCCCAGGAAGCACATCTGGAACTTGCACTTATGAAATGCTGTCAGAAGAAGGCCTAAGTGTTGCTTGGTGGGCAAGAAGGAGGAAATAGGTGGGCATGGCATAGTTAGATACCATCCACAGATGGCCATGGCAGGCAAGAAGAGGGCAAGGGAGTGTAGTAGGTGGAGGACTAGCAGCAGCTGGATGGGCAGAGAAGGAGGAGTGGCAGCCTAGGGCGGGAGTTCTGCCAGAGGATTTAGGAAGGGACAGGTCAAGGGCTATACAGAGCAGGGGGCTCCTCACCGGGGGCCCTGTGGCTGTTGCAGGACAAGAGCTGGGAAGCAAGAAGGAAGGGGACACTTTCCAGTGGTTGTAAAAACATTTGGATGAAAGGAGCAGAGGGTTTTGTAGTATTTGCAGGCTTTGACAATGGGATCCAGAGGACTGGAAAGCTCAGGAGTCTTGGTCAGGAAGCAAAGAGGTTGGCATCAGCATTGTCCCCTGGGAGCTCACCTAGACAGGCTCTTAGCTCAGAAGCAGAGACGTGCACAAGGTTGTCTCCAGCAAAACTGCCAGGTACCACCAGAAATGTGGTAGACCTGCTGCACTGCTGTGTTAGCAGCCATTCCAGTGTCCTGTCCACAGCACCAGTCCTGTCCACTCTTTCCTCCCTGAAAACATTTCTCAGAGGAGATGACAGACAGATGACAGCCCCATAAAGGGACAGACTCTGTCTTCATCACAGTTAGTTCCATTTGATTTTGAGAGCTTTATGGCAATGAACCTATTCAATTTGTATTTTGTAAAGCTCCATTAAACCATGGATAAACACTAATCAGAGAGAATAATAATTCTGTTTTCTGCAGGGTGATTGTGCACATTGCAAAACTACCCAGAATTGAGCTTGCCTAGCAGTCTCTGCCATAAATAAAATCAGAAACAAGAGGCACAAGCAGAGCTTATATGAAATCTGAACTATCCAGTGCAAACCTGTCCTTTTTGTAATCAAACTTAGTTCTTCAATTAAAATATTAGAATGGTACAAGGTATATCAAAGATTCACATCCAGGGAGATAGCTATGCCAATAGTTTCAAATGTGATCCTGGGTTGGAATTTGTGGGGGGTTTGTTGTTGTTTAAATCTGTCTTTAAATGGCACACAGATTTCCTATTTGTCACTATTTGACACATTTAATCACAGAAATGTTCTACTGCTCAATGCTATAGTTTGTCCAGCACTTTGTGATACTCCAGATGAAAGAAAAGAAATTAAAAACCTTCTGCCATTTAAAATAAGCACTTTGGAAAATCTGAAAAATATGGATTATCTCACACAGACTAATTTACCATATAAAACCCATGTTTCTCTGGTCTGTAAAACGGTTGATTAAATAGGCCCCATGGTTAAAGGTTTAATGGTTGATTAAATAGGTATTTAATGATTATGCACAAGGACATTTTTGGATCTTGATTTCTAGGAACACAAGCACCATTTAGTTAATCCACATCTGATATGCAGTACACAATGCTCCATGGTGTATTCAGAGTCATGCCAAAGGTTTAAGTGATCAACAGAAACAGTGTCTATAAACTGAATATACAAGAAAGTAAATTATAATGACAAAAGACAGGAGTTTGAAGAGACCAAACACAGTATCCAGACAAAATTCCTATATTGAAGTTCAGTGCTTCAGGGGCTGAGTACTTGATTCACAAGGTTTTGACAGAGGTGGGGGCCTCATAGAAGGCAATTGATACTTTGCAGACTCAGGCCCACAGAAAAAGATGTGTCAATTATTTTAAAGATGTAGCTGAAGCTCCCGCCTTTAATAACCTGAAGGAACCTTGGCACATGAATGGGTTAGAATTTCCCACAATATTATATTAATCCCTCTGTTGTTTACACAGCACTAATTTTAAAATGGTAAACTGATATGTAAATCACAAGGATCAACGGCAAGATGTTTTTGGCCATAAGCATTCAAGAAAAATATCACCCTACGATGTGTTTCAGAAACATGAAATCCAACTATGACAGGAAAAGTATGAGTTTACTATGTGTGAATTGCAGTAAGAGGTGGTGCTGATAGCATCAGCTATGAGTAAGTTTGTCTGGCACTTTCTGGGATAATACCCTATATTGTCTTGCTATAACTTAGCAGTGCTTTAACAGTTTGCTCTTTTACCATTACCATGGGTTCAAGTCTGTTCACAACCTTTTCTCTGAACAGCTGCAGCACTTCACGCCTTGGAAAATGATCTGGAATTTGTAAGGGACAATTTCTGTGCAATGAATACATCCGTTCTCATGTTCAGTGAAAAGCCTACCAAGCTTGACCAGGGCCCAAGTCTTTGGAAAATCTCTTCATCAGTGCTCAGAAGGGACTCACTTGCACTTTGCACTTGAAATTCCAAAGGGTGCAACAACACTCCCAGCTTTTCCTAACTATAGTTGATGCTTTGGGATTTTACCTATCAGGACCAAGAGAATGCTTTTCCTGGAGTTTTATCCTCTCCTTTTTCCCCCTTTTTGTTACAGGTAGATGACAAATCTGCCTGATAGAAATGCACAGTACAAATAGATGTGAAGCTAATGCATAAGGAAATTGATGAGAAAACCTGGTAGAAAAAGGAACTGTAAGCTTGTGGAAAGAGAGAAAAAGTGGGTCAAGAACTTATAATGAGCAGACAGTAGGATTTAGGGGTCAGGAAGGAGAAATGGAAGAAGGAATGACTAGACAAGGAACTTAATGGGGATATCAGGACTGGAGACAGGGATTGTGATGAGATGTGCCATGAAAATCACCAAACAAATGATAAATCTATGGAAAGCAATTATTTGTAAGTGCATAGCAGTACTTGTTAGTCACTTCCTAATTTTTCAGAATGTATCAGTACTCACCACATTCTCCCACATTCCTCTGCATCACTGGAGTCACGTCTGTGCTAGGTCACATATTCTACTCTGAAATTCAAGTAGCCATGGACACGTTTAGACTTTTTATTTCTGTTTTATGCTCAAATTTACCCTTTAGCCCAAGGAAAAGTACACTGGGTCAGGGTTCAGGAACTGTTAGTTCTAGCTTCAGATGTGACTAATGCATGACTTTTTACACTTCACTGTCTTTGTTACTGTGTCCTTCCAGCAACTCAACTATGGTACAGCTAATATTGTTTTGTATATTTATCATGTGCAAATACACCCTGCAGGGATGTGTCACAGGATTTATGTTACTGCAGCATATATTACCACTCAAAAAGGCCAATACAACAATGTATCTTATTGGAACCAGATTCTCAAATAATTACATTTAAACCTTTTTGTCTGCATACATAATGCATTTAACCTAGAAACAATGACATAGCAAAGCCTCTAGCTTGCAAGACAGGAGTATTTTGAACTGTATTTGTAGTCCAAGTGTTTGGCTAAAGCAGGTGAATGTGGAAATGCTAGGTAGCAATATTCTGAATAAACAAGAGCCAAAGTGAGAAGGTATTTAGTACATAGCAAGACTGTGTTCTCAGTGTGTAACTTGGACAACACTGGAAATCAAGGCATTTGGGTTCTCATCCCTCTGCTTTAATAACTAATTACATCACATTGCCCTGTCCATTTTTTTTATGATGCATCCCTTTAAGAGTGTTGGCTGAACTAATTTCTGGTTTATGCAAGCAGAGTTGCCAGCTTCACTTGGCTTTCTATCACCTTTGCACCACAGCCAAGTGTTTCCCCCCATCACCAAGCATCACAGAACTGCATGAGCCAGACATGGCTGTTCTGGTTGGTCTTCCAGCTTTCCCCCCTCTAGGCAGGAAACCAGTGTTCAAAGTCTAACATGTTTGAAATCCCACTAGCATTGCTTGAATCCTTCTTTTCAGTAGCAGACTAAGTTCAGAATAAGGCAAATAAATTCATTTTTACTAGCTAAATTAAAAGTAGTGGCTATGCTGTGACAATAGCAGCAGAGGAAATCCCAGTTGGTCTTCTGGAACATTTCAGGCTTCCTGCTTCACTGTCGCTGCTGCAGCATCCCATCTTACATAACCCAGCAAGCAGCACCAACACACTCATCTAAGCAGGCACAATGCCAAAAATATCTGGTCTATTGAATACTCGTGGTACACAGACTGAAGACTTTGGTGACTCTCCTCCACATTAACTTCAGCTTTAAATGGCAGAGAAGTTCTGCACTGCTGTCCCTTGAGACCCCCAAATTTACTTTTATGAGGCCATCAATATTAATGTTCATGCGGCATTCTAGAAAGCTATTTATCCCTTCCTCTTCCACTGCCAAGCATGAACAATGAAGCAACTTTGTAATCAATGTCATATTTAAACTGTTTATTGTTTCTTTCTCCTACTTGCCCCTTCTCTACTCCTATGTCTTTGAGGGGTGTATCTTTTTTTTTATTTTTTGGCTGCTGAACCCTATCTTTACTTTTCTTTCTAACGTTTCCCTTATTTATGTGGCCTTTTTTGCTTTGGGCTTTCATCGAGTTCCTCTGTAGCATGCAATAACACAGTTATACAATGTCCCCATAATGCTGAAATTGTTACATACATGCCAGATGTCAAAGCAAAATGCCTTGGGTTTTGAGCAGAAAGACAGGGAAGGAGCAGAACAGACTAAAATGTATGCAGTAAAGAAATGGGGATTTGGGAATGTGCACATTCCCTGGAACACCTTGCAGTAACACAATGCTTACTGAGCACAACACAGCCACTTGCCAGAGCAGAGTTCCTGCTAGCTGGTCCTTTTCTTCTGAACCATAGTTGCTTCCCAGACAAAGATGTGTTTTTCAGAGAAGAGTTCCTACATTTTATCCAAGCACAGTTTATGTTTCACAGGAGATTGATTGACTTGTAGGGCAAACGTCAGGAACTTTTTTGTGTCTTCAGCTTTAACTGCAATTGTTTTCCAGAGTATCTTTATTTTAAGGCAGTAATCAAGTAGGGAGAGCTGTTCACTTTCACACAACACTTTCTAAGGAACCTACAAAATTCAGAAACTAAGTTGTGTGTTCTTGAGTGCTCTTAGAATGCCCATCTAATGACTTCCATGTAAATATAGATATTGAACTCATCTTGCTGCGACTGCCTCACATCATCTGGGAAGTAAGAGCAGCTGACAGCCAACCTGTGTCAGCAAGCTGGGGAAGGGCCTTGGTCCAAGCTATATTATGAAGGCATGTCTATGTAGTCAGGTGGAGACAGTTGTGGAACAGCTTAGCTCATTTTCTAAGGTGCAAAATGGAAGACACATTCAATCCAAAAGCTGTTTGGACATGCTGTTGTGGAACACTGCCCAAGCTAATAAGTTCTTCTCAGAGGCAGGTTATTCTTTGGCTGGTCCCTTATTTGGTGAGGTATATATGCTAAGGCTTGAAATAACACAGTTCAGCCCTTAACATGAATGTTAGTTTCTAGACAAAGGCTGCTTAGAAAGACAGTGTTCTTTTTCTTTTTCATCTTCATCCTTCTGAAGTACCCAGGAAAATAGTACAGGAAATAATATTCTTGCATGGCAGAGTAAAGTAGAAATTTAGAGGCTAAACCTCCTAATGGTTTGTTTCTCTTTCATATTCATAGCACCTTCCACTCTGCAGGAAGAAGGGAAAAGAGAACAACTACAATTCCATTAATCAAAAATGCCCCTTTTTTTCTTGCAGCTATGTAATGCATAAATTAATTTTAATTTATAGTGGTAATATATGTCACAATACATTTGAGTTATAATTTGGTTTATAATTTTTAAAGTTAAATATTACAGTTAAATATTTTTTCCATTGAGAGTCTCATTATAGCTATCAAATGTATTATTATAAGATCTTAACCTTAAATTAAAATGCTTGGTGTCAGCATATCATGACCTTATAAAAGTCTTTTCAGAGAGTTTGATGATATTGTGCTTCTATTTCCCATTCTACACATACTACAATGTAATAAGGGTTATTGCTTTACTGTCATTAACAAAACCAGATGACCTCTCTGTGTCAGAGGTAAGCCATTTCATACACCACCCTGCTCTTACTTCTGCTATCAAAACTAAGTACTTAATTAGCTAGAAGTCTCAGCAATAGCTTACTAATCCTTTACCTGAAATTGCTAAAAATCTATAAAAATTTAAGTAACCCCCAAGCCTTAGCTTGGACATAGTCCTGAACTACTGTATCTAAAATGGTTTCTGGACTACCCAGAACTTCACAATCACCTGCACTGATTGTGCACACATTTCTCTAAATTAGTCATGCAGGCTGTATCTCATAAAGCCTAGAATACTTTTTTCCACAGTAGGTGTTTACTCTCATAAAGGGGAAATGATATGCAGAGATACACACTGGGAAAACACTGATGCTTAGGTTGTAGAAACTGTTTTCACCAAAGAGTTAAAGTGTAACCTACATTAACTCCTTTCATGCTGTCTCGAAAAGCATCTGCACAAAAAATACATAGAGATATCACTTTAACTCAGGTTAACTCTGTATCAAAGACAACAGGACTGTGGTGCTGGCAAGACCTGAATGCTCCCTGTCTCTAGTGGGACTCCCATGCAAGGAGACAGGTACCACTGGAAGCTGATAAGTCACACCTCTGGCTTGCAGGTCAGGATGGGAGAAATCCTGTAGCAGGACCTATTTGTGCCTGTTGCATGTAGAATAAATGCTGTTCTGTCTGTTGGGTACTGAAGCTACCTTAGGCCAGATGTACTGACTTGCAAATCACAAAACCCAGCTGGGATGCATCCCATCCAGCAGCAATGGTCATTTTAGTGAAAAAATCCTCCATGTTTTCTTAGGATAATGGAAACCTTTGATGTAGCCGCGCTGCTGGAAAAAGACAGCCGAGGGCTGGGGACGGGCAACCAATAGACCAAGATGANAGCTACCTTAGGCCAGATGTACTGACTTGCAAATCACAAAACCCAGCTGGGATGCATCCCATCCAGCAGCAATGGTCATTTTAGTGAAAAAATCCTCCATGTTTTCTTAGGATAATGGAAACCTTTGACTGAGATTTGACTATTGTAAAAGAGAGGGATAAAACTGAACAGGGCAACCAATAGACCAAGATGAACACCACACACCATTTCCTCAGGCCTGTGGATTTCAGTCCCCTCTCACAAGAGAGCTCCCTGAACTGGTGTCTGTTTTTCATAAACAGTTGCCATTTGTTTACATTTGACTGAGGTACAGTTTAGCTGCTTATCTAATGTCCTTTTGTCTCTAAGGACTTTTTCAAATCTCTGTAGAGCAGGAGTTGCTGCTGAGACAGTGGCTACTGTTCCATGGCAACTCAAAATAAAAAAAAACCTACTCCCTTCTTTTGATCTCAAACATATATCTTCAAGAAGCCCAATTCTTACACTGTGACAGAAAGAGGAGAATCCCTCCCTATTTAATTTTTCTGTGCCACTAATGATTTTATAACCTCTGTTATTTCATATCCCAAATAGATATTTCTCATCCAAGTTAAAGTATGCCTTCTTTACTAAGTTTTATATTTTGTCGCAACCATACCTTATCTTTAGTCATACTTATTTCCACCATTACTGTCTTTTCTAGTTCTACAATTTTATTTTTTTTTAATGAGCACAACCAGAACAATGCACAGTCTTCAAAATGTGGGTCAGATTTATAACTCTGGATCTGCAAATTGTATCATGCTTATAATTGCATCTTGTTTCTGTTTTATTCACCATTTCCTTCTCCTAATATTTTGGGGTTTTGTTTGTTTGCCATTGCTGAATATTAATCTGATATTTGCATACAGTATCTCCCAAAGAAACAAACATCTCCTTCTGTAGCTGTTATAACTTATTTAAAGCTGCACTTGCATAAGTATCATGAGGTTTTTTTCTCCTCATGGGTATTACTCTGTATTTAACGTTGAATTTATTCTACCATTAGTTGCCAAATTGTTCTGTCTTGAGAGAACATTCTGCATCCCATCACAAGTGGCTCTTGGTTTGCATCATCTGTTGATCTTATGACCTCACCACTTACTTCTTTTCCAAAACATTCAAAATATAAAGAAGCATAGGAGTGAACATTAAACCTTGGAGGACACCCTGGAGTAAAACCTCTGCCATTGTGAAAATGGACTACTACCCTTTCATTCTCTATCCTAATGTCTGAAGATTTGCTTTCAATGGCATATGGACACCTGAGCAAACCTGCTTTATCTCATGCTTGCTTTCTTCAGCATACTTTAATGAAGGATCTTTGCTCAAAGGTTTAGGAAATCCATCTATGATGTCTCATCCATAATGTATCATCCAAATCATTCTCATTCTCTTGCATGCTGAATTTTTCAATAAACTCTAATCATTTGTGCCTTATACTCTTCTTTTGAAAAAGCTTTATCAACTTGGTGCAGGAGGCCAGGCTTAATGGTCTGTAACTCCTGAGGTCCCCCTGAATTTAAAAACAAAAGGAACATCACATCTGCCACATTCCATTCCTCTGGAAAAGAGGCCAATCTAAATGTCCAGTTAGATTGCAGTTAATAATTTGTCAAATATATCAGACTTCCTCTAGGAGTGTTTTGAAAACCTGATATAATCTAGTTGATTTGTTACCTTTTGGTTCTATCTAATCTGAAATTTCTTCTCTGACACTTCAAATTGAGATAATTTCTTTGACTTGGACCCAAAAAAATGTTCTGCTGCTGCAACCTGCCCAATCTTGTCCATGGAGAACATTAATGTGAAAAATTCTTTTAGCATTTCAGCTCTGGGCTTATCTTCTTTAAGTACTCCCTTTATAGCCCAAACATTATAGAATGCTGTAAACTGCCTGGCACAATTCATGCTTCTGATGTGTTTAGAGCAAGTTTTATTATTCACTCCTATGCTTATCACAAGTTATACCTCAAAATATTTTTGGCCCACTTAATAAAGGGTTTATATTAAACATGTAAGAGTTTATGTTCTTTTCTGTTTTCCTCATTTCAACACAATTTCCACTTCTTGAAGACTGACTGTTACTTCTAACAATTGCTTTCACATTTCTGTTTTGTCATGCCAGCTTTCTGTGTGTGTGTGGTCTTTTTAAAGTCTTTTTTTGATAAGCAGTAAATGTTTGCTGTTAGTCTCTGGTATAGCATCTTTAAACAATCAGCGTGCCACCTGCAAACTTTTTTACTCCTTTGGCTGCTTCTTTGGATTTCTCCTTAATAGGCACGATTTGCATGTTTCAATATTACATAATAGCCTAATAATATACAGCAGAGACATTTGCTTTGATACTGCCTTTTGGTTCCTAGGCAAATCCTCATAACATAGGAATTTCTTTTTAATTACAATTTCTAATAATACCTGGGCATTGTTAGTTTCTGCCAGAATCCTGCTTTGTTTCTTGGGGAATTTGACCAACTTGTCGATGACATGAGAATCAATCAGAGCTCAGGTAAGAGAGCACAGAGTGGGTGAATCTCTCAGCAGCTGATCCGAACGGTGCTGAGCAGGTCAGCAGTGCTGGCGCTGATGAGCATCCCCTCCCAGTCTGGCCTTCTTTCAGGGTGCAGACAGCTAGCTGCAAACTGCTTGCTGAACATGTGGAAAAACATCAAAATGTTAAGAGAATCAGTAGTGCAGACAGGTGCAATTTAGGGAGGTTCATTTTGAAAGCAAAAAAAATTAAACGAATGTGAGATCAGAACTGACGACAGAGATTTAACTATGACAGAATCGCGTGGTGAAGTCTTGTGGATTTTCCAAGCAAAATGAAACAATTTCAGTCCATTGACTCTTGCACTGCACTTCTGCTGAATGCAAGTCACACACAGATTTTAAGACATTATTTTCTCCCCTCAACAACTTTCAAGAGCACTAAAATTAATAACTCATGATATAGAAGTTTAATACCAGAAAGCTGCATGTGTACTAGAAGGGAAAATACTATTTCACCAAGACGCGAGTGGAATCATGAAAATGAATGTTTCTCGTCCTTGGCCAAGGGCCGGGAAAACATTTCCTTTCTCTCTCCTGCAGCGGCACCCCGTGGAACAATTTGGAAAGAACCGGGGCTGGCGAGAGCTCTGTGAGGGATTTTAACTTTATTCTGTCTCTCAAGCTCGCCATGGCCACATTTCCTGAGTAATTTGCTTGCTGTTGCTATATACATAGATGTTTTTAATGTTAGTGCACACTATATCTTATGTTTGTTTTCAAAAGCTTTGGGTCCCGCGCCTCAGTCTTTAGACATTTGCAATTACAGTGTTAAATAATTGAGTTATTTTAGGAGAACACATGAGAACTTTTCTTTCCCCTGGTAGTAACTAATTTTTTTTTCATCCAACAAAAGAAAGTTGCATATTTCAATTTACAGGATGAAATCCCAGTCATGTTGGAAATTCCGAGAAAAATAATTCGGCTTTTGGGGGCAAGGGCACAGCCCAAAGTGTTTTTTATCCTTCTGGTGGAAACAGGACAGTAAGTGTTTGTCTTGCATGCTGTGGAGGAAAATGTATGACATCTCCAAAAGCAACTTACACCTGCCGTCTTGTCTGTGTCTGACTCTCACTCCAGATGTACAGCAGCAAACAAGAAGAGAGCCTGAAGAAGCCTCACGAGACCTATAAAGTCAACAAAATGGCTTATGACCTCTTTTTTGTTCAATATTTCATGATGTATAAAAAAACCCAAAGCGCTGAGGTTTTCCATCTGATTTTCCATTTAAAAGACAGATCTTGTAAGAGTGTAAGGTTTGTCACATCAGGGAAATGGGAAAAGTGTAATTCAGTTGAGATGTTTTTTCAGCTCAGGCTGTTTCCAGCTGTTTATTATGTTACTTTTGTTACTTTTGAAACCACGAATTCCCATACCTGGAAAGGAAAGTTTGATATCCCTATCTCTCTCAAGCACAAGAATACTGTCACCTCAGATTTCAGTGAATACTCAGTGAATACTCTCATATTTCAATATTTTTCTCAAATACCTCATATTTCTGAGTAATCCAGATGTGAAAAAAAAAGCAAAACAAGCCTTGAAGTTTTGTATTCAATGTAAATAATTAGATAGGTGAGAGAATACAAATACAATTATACTACCTAAATCAAAGCCTTTGTTGTTTTGGTGCAAATCTGAGTGATCAGACTAATCACATGTTATCTCTTACCATTCTCACATTCAGAGTCCCTGTTTTACTATCAGTCAAAATGCTGCAGGGAAACAAGGGGTTTATATAGCCTCAGCCTAAATTAACTTCTGTTTCAGATTAAGAATTACCTAGGAGGTGAGCTGCTTCATCCTCTTTTTAGTTTAATTCCTTTCATTTTCATTCTGTTCAACATATACTCTGAACAGGATATTCTGCTTCTGCCTCTTGTATTCATAATGCTTTTCTATTCTGAATCCTTTTGTGGGCACTGCTCTGTGTGTCTCTTCAGCCTAATTTAACCATAGTTTATATGGCTATAAGATAAAGATATTTTATACGTCACTAGTCAAGTGTAAACTATTACAGTAAATCGTGTTATTTTCACAAGTTTGGTAACAAGTGCTAGCTGGCATTATAAGTGTGGAAGTAACACTTTTATTTCCACATTCCTGCTTTCATCATTCACATTTATTTCTTCAGGGGAAGAATGATACTTGATGTCACATTGAGGAGTGTCTCTCCATGCTATATTTAACTCCTGGGCTGGGAAAAAATATTGCCTAAATACAAAAGGTCACAATTAAACTCTGTGGTATGGATGTACCACTCTTGATTTCTCTGTTTTCTTAAACCTTAACAGCATCTGACCGTAACAAAACAGTGTCCTGAGGCCACAGGGAACATTTTCTCAAGTGCTGCTTAACTCTGTTTTTCTTTGTTTTTCCTCGGTTGTTTTCTGAGCTGCTACAGCCACCAGGAGAGGAGCTGTTGTGCCTCTGTTTAGCTCTCACTCGCATTGAGGCAATGTTCTAGTTCTGCAGTGATTTAGGTGGAAGTTGTGTAATTGCTACCCACATTTAGACCTAGCTGTGTTTCCAGGCCAGAGAGGGGTGTTTAAGTACACAAAAATCAGGCTGCAGATTTTAAGAAGGAGGAGAAATCTCTTCTGCAAGGAGAAGGAATGCTTTTCTATCAGCTTTTTTCCACATTCATGACACAATTTCTTCAGCAAAGATCTGCAACACTTACTGTAACACAATAGGGACAAATCATATTTGTTACCTAAAACGTGCTTCCCCAAACATCAATGAGCTTTCTCCTATCTGCTTGTTAGGCTCCTTTTCTTTTCCTACCAGCAACCAAGAGATGGTCACTTTTCAAGCAGCATATTCCCTCACTTTTGGGATGTTCCAGTATTGCTCAGCACAGAAGTTCTGTATATATTTCTGGGAATATATGAAAATGAATAAACAGGGCCAATGGAATTTGTTTCAGTGGAATATGAAGTACACAGACTGTAGTCAGACTGGAGGGTAAATAGAATACAGACTGTTGTCTCACAACAATGTTTTTGTTCTTGAAATACCCTTTTAAGGTTCAGACTTTGCTGCATAAATATAATTCAGAAAACTGCCTTCTTAAATAAATTTTGGGACAACCATTCATTAGATTAATATCCTTCTATTACTAAATTTCAAACAGTATGCTCCGTCTTTTCAAAGGCTCCACAGCTCTGTTGTTCTCCCAACACAAAGAGAATGCAGTGACTAAAAAGCTATCAGACTGAAGCACAGACAGGGAATGCAGCATATTTGTGGAGTGCTTGGAGACAAATGAGATTTTGGCGTAGTGGTGACTCATTTAATTGCACAGCTATCACAAGATAATGTGATAGTATTAACATAAGTAACTATGTGCTGCAATTATTCCTCTCAGAGTGTTATATGCTAACATTTATAACAGTGTTCACTGCTTCTAGCACGTAAAAAAACTCCTGAAAGTATTCTCATCGAGATTACTGTGCAAGCATTCTGAATAAGAGATAGTGTGTGTCTCCAGCACTGTTAGTGCCTTTACCCAGCATAACTGGCACTTGATGGGACAATTATTTTCAAAGGCAGGAGTGGGCAGCTCAGTGCTTGGAGCTAAAGAGCTGTCAGCAAAGGCAGTGCCAGTCCAGAGAGTGGGAAGCCTTTGAGCAGGCATCCCCCAACTCCAGCACACAGCACTGGTGATGCACAAACTCTTCCAGGATGGCAAAGTGTCTCCCTCTATGCACACAGCCCTAAAAGTCAGCAGAGACCACTGAAAAATAAATGGGTCGTCACAGACCTATTAACTGAAGACAAGTGGCCAAACTGAACCAAGCAGAACTACTTGATATTGGAGAGAAAATGGGTAAGAGAAATGGGTGCCTATAATGACATTGGCTAAATCCTAATTCTTTGCAAATATTTATTATTGCTGACCCCAAAATTGCCAAGGGCCCATCAAAGTAGGCACAGTAAAGAACACCCAGGCAAATAATTTCTAAGCCAAAGCAGTAGGCAAAGGTGCCTGGAAGCTGATTTATTATAAAAGTGATCATGGTGGGGGGTCAGCCTTATTTTGAAAATGTACGCTTTCTAATAATGTTTATTAAACTATGTTCATTTACTCTGTGAATTATGGTAGACCCTAAACCAGGTCTTCACCTTTCCAAAATGCCATCTGAACAGTGATATTACAAATTTAAACAATCAGTCATATGTAAATCAGAGTTAATAGAGCATCCCCTTTGGTAGTTGGACATGCATTATTCAGCTCTGGGTATCTTCTTTTTCCCCTGCAGGCTGAAACCATGATTAAAATGTTACTTTAAAATAAATGTCTCCACAGAGACAAAGACAGATTTAAAACATAATGGATTCTCTCCCACCATGCTATTAAAGAAGAAAGTTACCTCAGCATGAAGATTTCATTACACCTCACAAAAGACTTCAGGTACTCCACTGCAATCTCAAAGATTTCACAAGGCCAAGATGGATTAAAGCACAGGACCTCTTTAAAGAATATTTTCTTTTCTTTTTTAATACAAAAATGTCATATTTCCTGTGAAGATGGCTGTCAATATACATGCATGCCAATTATTTTTGTAAAAACACAGTCTGTTATTTTTATAAAAGTGGTCTGGCATTGTATAAAGCCTGCAAGGCCATTATATGTGGTACATGTATAATGTTGAACATTGAGTTTTCTACTGAATTGTTTATTTAGGAAGTCAGTGTGGTTCACTGGGCACTTAGTCAGATTTCCTTTAGGAGAACCAGAGGATTCAAAGTCTTTGTGGTCACCACCACACAGTATTTGGAAGAAGTAGGATTTGGACCAGATGGCTTTGGATCACAACTTGTATTTCAGTACCTTCTGTACAAACAATAAAGTATGTTCCAGAGAGATGGTTGAAATACCTCACGATATAATCAACTAAGATCCAAGCAGTGGGAATCTGAGGTTAAGCAGAAATGACATCTTCATATGTACAGAGCCTTTCAGGTTTATGCATAGCTATTTTCCTAATCTAACCAAAGGAAAAGTCCATGGCCACGTTCCTTCCATCTTTGATAGAGTTTAGCTGGCCTTATACACTGCTAGACAACCACAAATAGATCAACCTGCAAGCCTGTCCCAGATGGCAGGCACTCCTTGGCTCTTCCCTCTCTCAATGAGCTCATGCCTGCCCTACCACTTGAGTTGGCACTTCACAGACACTGATTTTTCCTCAGTAAAAGGAGAAGTCAAGGCCTTTCTATCCAGACATCATCACTTCAAGTAGGCCTAGGTTAGAGCAAGAAAATGTGAGTCTGACACTCTGCTTAAATTTAATTCCTTGAAATCCAGGCTGCTGCCTGACTCTTCTGGTCATTCTTGCTGCAGTGAATCCTGGCAAATTCACAGTGTCTGCAGTTTTGACATGAAATTATAATATACCTGATTACTTTAGATTTTTTTTTTTTTTTTTTTTTTTTTTTTTTGTGGTGCAATGGTCACACAGAAATTCCCTAGGACTGATCTTTAAAAACTCTGGTCTGTATCAGTATTGCTTGAGTCTGTAGAGCTTATACATGTGTTATCAAAAATTACACACAATCAAAGCAGTATTAAAATTAGTTCCTTGCATTTGTCCTCACATCTTAAAACATGAAAACTCTGAGTTTCTTGAGTTGTTATTGGAGAAGTGCTTATTTTGTGCTCATAGCATTTGGGATCAAGGATTTTATTGTGTTTTTGTTGAGCTGAAAGATATGTAAGGAAAATTATCAGCCTCCAAAATAGCAAAGTCTAATAATGAAAGGTGTAGGATATTTTGCAACTGTAAAAAATTTGGTCAAATAAAGATCGTGGAATACAGCTGTGTTTGTTTTTGGTATTCACTCTATATTAAACATGAAACTTTTCCATCTTACATTTGAAGTTAAAAGCCTGTGAGTGGAGCCAAGCTAATACCTGAGATAATTTTTCTTAACTACTGAATATGCTTTTATCTGGGTTTGCTTTCTATTGGCTTCTGCCAGTGCCCTGATGAACAAATGTACTGGCAAAGCACAGAGGAGTATTCTGAGCTCCGAAAGTAGAATTTGCACTTGTGTCTCTGTTCTGCTTAGAAGAGACAATGAAAACCACATGAATGATGCTGCCAGTCAAAATAAGCAAATCTGACTTCAAATACGTAAAACTTGCACTGATCTTCAGATGAGGAAGCAATGAGGGCACCAGTGCATGGCTCTGCTCTACAACCACTAACCTATATGCAGCAAACATGTATGGGAATGAAGACAAGAGCAGTGTTCAGCATTTACAGTTGTAGAAATAGATCTGCAAAGAAAACACCTTCATCAAAAAAGTTAAGCTTCTGATGCAACACGGCTCGATCGCTTGCCCACAGCTACAGTGCAAGGGATGGTGCAGAGGCCTGTGAGCGCAGCAGAGCAGAAGCGGCCCTCCCCCCCAAATGAGTGAGAGACCCAGATTAGTTAGCCAGCATGCAATTAGCAAACAGCATGCATGACGTGACTGAAAGATGAGCAACGCGTGAGACCAGAACAAATGGCCTGTGGGACAAGATGGGGCAGCTGTGGGGAAGTCAGCCAGGACTTCAGGGCTGAGGCAGATTGTGAGAACCCTCCTTATAGGAGGGAAAAATGGATGAAACATAAAGGAAGGTGTGGTCTATAGGGGGACTGGTGAATTTACATAGATATCTAAATATGAATACATTATTAATTTTATTTAGCTGTAAAAGAAGTGTATGTCTAAAAAGAGTATTGTTGTTATAAATTATTTTGCGATGTACGCTTTCTACCACAGGCAGAGACAAAACAGATCAATAACCTTAAGGACTAATTTCCAGAGCTCCAACAACATGATGCTTTCAGAGCAGTAAAAAATGCAACCAGGATTCTTGCACACTACCTAGAAATAGTTTGCCCTAGTTTGATGCCTTCTAAAAATGATTTTGTCCTGTTTCCACTTACAAAACAGGAATTTTTCATGTTTGAGGTAATGTGATTGACCAGCAATACCCTAATTCTCATCACATTTTGTTTTGCTGTAAATGTTTCTAAAACAAAAAAGAAAAAAAAAAAAACAAGTAGTCTTTATCTGAAATTATATTAAAACCAAAATCTTCCATGTGTCAAAATGACTAACATGAAGAGCAACCCAGCTGGATTCCTTCTGCTCCCAGAGGAAGATCAGGATTAGGATGAATTAGATCCCTTCCATACCATTATACCACTTTGCTTGTCTGAAAATGTGGGAGGAAAACTGTTAACGCTGAGGCCAATTTGTTGTTTATGTCATCTATTTGCATACTTAATTAATGTAAATTACCAGCCGCTACTGAAGTTTCAGACAATGACAACAGTTACGCTCCAGTTTTTCAAGTTAAAACCTCCAGGAGGAAAACATGGCTGGTTTGTATTTTCTCTACATCAGTGACAGCAAGTTCCAGGTTTTATTATTTGATTCTACTGTTGGAATTAAGAGTCAGGCAATAATTACTTAAAGAGGGAAAAAGAAATTATAATGAGGTTTAGGACTGGGCAGAGGAGAGTAACCAAAGGGAAGCAGTCCTTTTTCCCATAGAGCCAAATAAGTAGTAGTAGCTCTGGGCATGACTTGGAAAACAATATTGTACTGTGCAAAGAAGCTGTTTCTGTGGTGTCGGCTTTTTCTGCTTTTTTTCTTTTTTCCACTCCTTTTCTGAAAACAATACGACGTGAAAGAATTTCATAGTACTGAGACGATAATGGAAGTGGTGAGAGGGCTTTGCAAAACAAGCTCAGTGTGAGCGCTGCTAGAATGAAGCCTACAATGATTAGACTTCTGAATAATCAGGCAAACAGCCCACATTGTAACAAGCACTGTTTATGGGGCTGAAGCAAACACAGACAAGTTTGATTCACATGCCTCAGTAAGCGCAAAAACACTTGTAACAAGGAGCCTTGCAAACTGAGCAATTAGGGCTATGGAAACAGTCTCTGCCCTACCAAGATCACAGGCTCAGTGAGAGGAGGGAAATGCTCAGCTAGGCTGGGATATTCCAGAGAGACGGGCTCTCAGCTCCCAGATAGGCAACAATGGCAAAACCAGCCCCTGACTGGGACTGCATTCCCTACACAGCTGCATCAGCAAAACATTGCCAAAAAATGTCTGAGCAGAATTACATAAAAATCAAGCAAAAGAAATCCTTACCCAAAACAGGTCCACATTTTTGGGAATTTCTAAAACCAATGCAAAAGGTATAATTTTGGTAAGCGGCACTTTGTTGGCTTTGTTACTAAATCGTAATAAAAACAATTCCAGCTGCAGCAGCTGAGGCAGTTTTCTGCTTACCATAAATGTGGATGCACAGTCAAAAATACTCACAGATATATTTACTCTACATGAATCTTATATGCCAAATGGATGGGTGTTCACCAATGACCCCCAGGGTTTCCATGCCATGATTTGGGCCAGCTGCAATTACTGCCTCGGTTCTCCAAGGGGAAGGCTCACCTGGGTTCCAGAACAGACCACCAGGGGTTTTTGCTGTCCTGTAACAAAGCACATGCAGGGGTAGGAGTGCCCAGCTGTCAGAGATGACAGTTTCCTATCCAGAAATGCACCCTACACCTGGCTGCAACTAGAGGAAGCCTTTTAACCACTACTGCTTCTATATTTGACTGCTACTTCCATGCTTGACCACAGCAAAAAGCTCCTTCTCTAGGCCATAGAATTCATGGGCTGCAATCGACGTTGGATTGTCTTTCAGCATCAACATTTTTTGATCACCTGCCTTTTATCCTTTAACAGAAGAAACAACAGAAATGTTTTGTTTTAAATACACTGGCGAAGCTTCAGCAAGATTAAGCTCACTGTCCTAAAATGTGTGTAGCTGTTAGTTTTCTCCTTGTCTACACTGTGGTAATGTTGATGTGGTGCACGGTGTCTTTTTTCCTAATGTTTCCTTCTTTTCTTGAAGCCTCATTGTCCCTGACATCTTAAGACCACTTTGCAGCTTGTTTCTGACCTCCTTACTCTTATTGTTTTGGTGTCTTGTGTGAATCTGGCTGTACTGGAAATCACAAAACACAGGATGGTAGAGAGAGATAGCAGGCAGAGACACCTGCTCGTCGTTCCTTACTTTAACATCACTAAGTCCCAAAAGACTTGGAAATACAAAATGAACAGAGGTTACAGTTAGGTGGAAGAATCACCACTATTGTTTTTGCTTCAGCTTTGTGAAAGCAGCAGTGCTACAGACCCCATGGAGATGCTCTGCTGAGTACCAGGCAATCTGTTGGTGTAATAAAGCAGATCACTGCATGTCAGAACCTCATTTCCATGAGCTTGTCGTGTGGCCTTATCATACTTGTTTGCCACTTAGGGGTGCTACTGAAATTCAATAATTATTTCTAAAATGCAATAAAATACTCTAAATACATCCAAGACAAATCAAACTGGTTTGCATTTTATCCATTTTGATTCTGTTATTTTTCCATGTTACTGTACTAGTAGCTGAGACACATTTCTCTACTAGTTATGTCTCTTAAAAATCATTACGCTTTGACTCCTATTTCTTCTGTGTATAATTAGACAAGTATTTGAATATAAGTTTGAAAACCTTCCTCTGAGTCCCAAAGCTTGTTCTCTTTTTCCAACTGTATCAGGTAGTCCAAGAAAAAAAAAAAAACAAACAACCCTACCTGTAAACTTTGTCATTTTAAGAATGCTAACATATTTAAAATATGTATTTAAATGTATTTAATATGTATTTAAACTTTTAACACACAATTCTTTACTGCAAGACTATTAGGAACAGTCAAGTGAAAAGCAGAACACTTAACTAAAATCTCTGAAGTGTTAATGCTTTCTATTAAACTCCAAGGACATAACAGCTTCCTTTCACATTAAGCATATTTCAAAAATAGTTAAAAATCAGTTCCTGCATGTAAGTTGTGTAAGATTAGTACTAATTTCCAAAAATGATATTGCCAGGAGATGGCATCTGCTATACGTGTTTGATGCTGCTGAAGCAACAAAGATGTGCCCGTTGCTCTAGAAGAAAGCAGATACATAAATGATTTCACCCACTCTGTGTTCCAGGGTCTAGACACTGGGAGATGTATTTGTTATGTAATGACACTCAGTTACTTCAATAAAAGCAGAATGTAGGCTTAAACACAGTCACAGGAAAAAATCCACTGTTTGTTGCACAGTAAGTGTGTATTACAGAACTACCATTTCCTCTAACCTATGATTATTCAGAGTTGACACTTGAAATTTTATGTTAGCAGCCTCTTTCCCACAAATTGAAATGATGTGTTTATTCTCAACACCAAAAACCTCAACAGGAATATTTTGCCTTCTTGGGTAAAGCAGGTGCTTTATTTAAAACTGAAACTTTGAATTCTTAAATATTAGGATTTTGCCTTTTCCTCTTTTGTTCTCTTTCTGCCCACTCTATAAAACTCTTCAGTTTTGCCCTTCTCTATAGCATTTTGATGCATTTTTTGCTTCATAGCAATCACAGTGATAAAAGGAGATGAAAATTACAAAAAACGTCAGAAACCTAGGCACTATTTGTTTTCTCTCTCAGTCACACAGAAGGATTCTCTAGAATGGATCTTTCTGTTGGTACCTAGTCCCCATAGATTCAATTATCCCCACAGGCTGGTGGTGATTTGGGAATTTTGTAAAAACATTCCCACCTTAGCACCAATTTTTTACAAATGTTCAGGATATCCTTAAACTTGGAGATGAAACTTTTACAGTAAAGTAGGGCAAATTGCCTGTGTCTGGATGGCTCTGAGTTAGCAGTGGGGCAGCAGTTCCAGGACATCAGCATCTGTGAAACCTGAAGTGAAGCTGCAGGAATTAACAATGTCCCTGTTTGTTTCATAGGTCCTGCATACTGGCAAGAGCTTTCAGGAAAACAGAGGGCCATGGGCAGGTCAGAAGGCTTTGGAAAATATGATTCTTGCTAAGTGGTACCAGGAGAACAAGAGGAACCATAAGTTAGTTCTTTGGGAATACCTTGAGACCTGTAAGGTTTTTCTTGCAGAGATTCAAACACTTGAATGACTAAGTCTGTCCCTTTCTGGGAAGCAGACACTGTCCACCCCTAATGTTTCTTAACCTATTACTTTCTCAATATAAGTGTTTTATACATTATTATATTAGCAGAAAGAGAACAAAGTACTGGTGGGAAGCAAGAAAGACTTTTAGGGACCTCTTCAGACAGTATGAATTAAATCATGGGCCAAGATGTATAAGGTCTAGAAGGACCTGTAAAACTGAAGGTTCCAGAATACAGGAAAGGCAAACTCTCTTTGCCACATGTGAATTCCTTTAAATGAGAGGAACTTACAAGAAATACGTATACACTGTTCCCTGCTGTTGCTCTAAAAAATCAGTAACTCCATCTCCCCACTTCTAAACCTTTGCTCTCCCAAATCCAGATGCCAGGTTTTGCCCTCTAAACTACTGCTCTATCCAGGACTCTGAAATCTAAACATATATTCTTGATTTCTGTCTGTAGTCTAAGATTTGACATGACTTCTTAAGTTTGCTGGGTTTTAGCACTACTGTTTCAAAAAGTGCTGTAAAATCACAATTAGTATCCTGTCTGATTTTCATTCAAATAGTAATTAATTCCTTTTAAGTCACTACTTCTAGATGCTGTCATTTTCTCACCATACTAGGACAATGGCTTCAATGGAAAAAACCTCAGGCTCTTTTTAATGCAAGGAAAATCTGTGAACTAACAGTCAAAAGAGTTTTCATTAAAATCCATGTAGATTAAAAGGCTAAAACATTCAAATTAGTAGACAAGGCAATCTTCCTAGGGGGAAAACAACAAGGCAAACACTGATGTTCCAAACAGCACACAGAAATGAGAAAACATTGGAGGTTTAATTCTGACAATGTTCTGAAAATAAACTAGCTCAAAATGTCAAATGGTGAACATGCTTCACTTTTAAGCACTTCACTAAGACATGCTATAGGCTTAGATACAGGATGAGAGGAGTACAGAGCACTGAGCAGTGCAGTTTGACACCCTATTAAGAAGGTCCCATATGCAATTCCTACCTGACAATATCCAAGATCACCAGCCAATTAGCAATAAGGACAGAAGAATAGTTTAGCTATTTTGATTTCCTGTTCCCCAAGCTATTCACTCAATCACAGTTACATCTCAGCCTAGTGGTATTTTGTGTTTGTCTCTTCCATTTACATGCCTTCAAGCATCTTTTTACAGTATGTGTAGGTAGTATCTGTCTGTTATTTCCACTTTGCACATGGAGAAATTGAAGATAGTTGTCTCAAACAAAGGAACTGCTCATGAACAGCTCAAAAATCAGCACTAGATCCCCATTTACAGTTGAATACCAGGTACAGATTAAATGATCATTGATACAGGTAGGAATCTTGACACAGACCTGCAATTTTTTATTGTGCCAACAACTGCAAATATCAGAGCAAACTCCTTTATCTTTTTTAAAGTATAGATCTGCATCCAGATGCTCTTTCTTTGGGTTTGAGGTTCAATTTCCTTAAGAAAACCAGTTCCTGAAGTTCCCATATAAGGGAATATTTAATCAGTCACTTAATCTCATACTAATCAGGATACTTATTTGATAATTGATTATTAAAACTATAACTACATCTCTATTGTCATTATAATTGAGGGTTTAATTCTATACCAAACAGACATACAATTTGCATATGCATAAAACTCAGTGGGTGCTCTTTTAAAAGTCAACCAAATTTAATAAACTTAACAAAAACTAGCTTATTAAATACGAATTAAAGCTGGAGACACATGAACTGTAATGTTACCCTGTTTTATATTCTTGGTTACTGCATCAAGGACCATTTTTCAAAACAAGTTCACAAGACTTTTAAACAACCAGCCCAGCATGTGATGGGGAAATAGGAATACCAGAGTGATAATCACTGTGCAACTTATTAGCAAAGCTCTGTGGATTAGCTCACTTATAGCTACAATAAGCCAAATTTGCTTCTTGAAGACACTGGTGTAACTAGCTCCTTATTTCAGGAATTCCCTATAGAAATAACAGATTTTTAAATAAAGAAAATCTCTATACATTTGGAGTACTGCAGTTTATTACTTGATAAGAGGGACGATCCTCTCATGGATTAATGTCAAATTAAATATTAATATCTAAAATATGCCAGAAATAAATTACAGATGCCCACTGGAAGAAGTGTACATGTGAGATCTCTACATAAATTATTTGCAAATCAATGTAAATCTGGAACAAATAAAGTTGCAGGTGATACTACTTTAGTCAAAGTAGCTAGACCTAAAGGTGAGCATGAAAGTTATAGAAAAGGTTCTGCAGTTCCGAGTGACTGGAGAACAACATTGCTGAAGAATCATTTATGTTTCTGACAAGGTCAAAACGAGCAGGCATAGCACGAAATTATCAGGTAAAAAAGGGAAAACAATGTGAGGTGTTTTTTCACAAAGGTTGAAAGAAAAATATGGAATCCCATGCTACAATAAAATACAAAAGGTGTTCAAGAGGAGTTTTTTAAGTTATAGAGGATAGGCACTTTAGTAAATAATAGATGTGATGGTTCAACACAATCCTAATTGTTTATGTTAGTAGGAAGTAGCAGGATTTTCATGAAATACCAGATTATGAAATAAACTGAATAAACCTCAGACACAGACTCAAGGCATCCATCACTACTTTGCTGAAGGTGTTTGAGCCAGGCACCGTACGTACCCTGAGACTGGGCCAAATTGTCCACAAAACTATAGGATGGACAAAAGTTCTAACTGAAATGCAAAATGAATCCACACTTCTTCTAGTCATTGTCAACTGAGACTGTAAAAAGGCAAAGAACAGCCATGCATCTCTGGCACCCCAAAATGCCCATATTGCTCTTACACCTTGCAGATAAACTGGAGGTAGATGCTCTGGAATACAACACTGCAACATAGAGGTTGCAGCAACACATCCTATTTAACATCCTAGGTTAGACACCAAGATGCACAGGAGTTATAGCAGATTAACTCATATCAGACTCCTAAATTCTAAGAGCTTAAAAATAACATTCTGTATGTCTGCTTTTCACAATCACATAAAATACCCATTGACTTTCACTTATTCACTCAAACTTGGGTATGATTTTATGCTAAGAGGTTGCTCACTTCCTGAAACAGCCTCTGGTTTGAATCACAGGGGCCTTTTTCTTCCCCTCAGGTGCTGGTTTTGGTGCCTCCATTATTGTTCCTGTTCCACTCTCAGATGCACTGCAGCTAGGTAGGTTGCAGCACACTCTGTTGTGCAGGGGGTTGTGTGAAGCCATCTCTGAAGCAGAGACATCCCACGAGCTCATCCCCTGGAGGAGGTTCCTGCCTGTCCTGGGAGTGTGGCCTGGAGCCTCTCCCTGCACACAGCTGTGCCACACTGGCCTCTGAGCCATCACACTGGCCTGTGGGGCAGCTTTTAAAGCAAGAGCATTGCGCAAGCTTGGCATGTGACACGCTAAGAAAGCTATAATTTTCATATTGTATCTCCTTACCAATTGTAAATCAGTCATTTTAAGGATGCTTTCTGTTCTTGCTTTCCTTCAGGCATCTCTTATTTCTCTCTGGAAAAAGAAAAGATGCAGTTTATAGCTAACTGCAGGACTCAAATGACATATATAATAGCAACAGCAGGCAACAAATGTGTCCCTAAAGTGGCAATATGGTGCCTTTTGTTTTGTTTTAAGACTTTGGAGTGATAGACAATTTGTCTTTTTGAGGTGCTATTTGAATAGTTACAGGGAATTTAGAAGACAGTGTTATGCATGTTCAGTAAAAAGGACTGCATAGTCTGACCTAGGCCCTTTGAAAACTGAATAATAGGAAAAGACAATCAGGAGGACAAAATATTGATTATCATGCACAGGATTATTAGCAATAAAGCTTAATAGTAGTGGACATTTTTTAATTTCCTTGCAGTCTTCACTTATTTTCAGTTTAAAAAGACAGAACAAACACATTCTGATCACCAGATATTTTTACACAAAATTAACTATGGCACATTTGTGGGAACAAACAACATGGAACAATTTTGCTATTAGAAAAAGGCATGTTTTGTTTATAATACAACGGTTTACACATATGAGAAACTCAAAATCCCCCATGTAACTATTTAAAGGACTGATGTTGCCATTCTATCCACATGAGTAATCTAGCCAGCATCTCTCTGAAGAGATGCCAAGGACAGATTATGTCCCTGAGCATGTTCCAGTGCCCAGCTACAAACAGGTACAGCACAATCCCCTCGTCACACACAGGACAAACCCCATTCCAGGCACAGGAATGCAGCAAAACAGGAGATATGGAAGCCACAACATGTTTGGAGCTTTCCAGTTTCCTTTACCTCAGACTGAACTCTGAGAGCACCTCCCAGGGGCAGGTGCATGGGAAAGGAAAGGGATAGAGGAGGAGACAGCTGAGCACCTGCAGCAGTCGCTGCCTTCAGCTGCAGTAGCCTGAGCTCACATTTCTCAAACCACCGTGCCAGGAAAACTGATGCCACGGTGCAGATCTTGGTGTCGGCTGATCTGAAGAAGGGATCTCTGTCTGAATGCCTCCTTGTTAAGAATTTAAGGGCGACAAACAACAGGCACCCATTGGAGATCCCCTGGCATGGGGATGGGTCAAGAGGTGCTCTGAGCAGCGTCAGTACTGCCAGCTGAGGGCCACCCACCCATGTCTTTGTGGCTCTAGCTCCTCACTCACTTAGCAGCCCCTCTACTTCTCACTTCACTTCTGTCAATGACTTCAATTTCACTTTTCTCTTTATATCATTTGCTTTCTCTCTTTTCTTTCTTTATTGAAAGAAAAACCTGGGATGATCACGCTGGTACACCATTTGATCTTCTGAAACATCCACCAAAACTTCAGCAGTGTCGTGGGTGATATTTTATCAAAATTATTTAGAAAGCTGATTTGTTTCTACTTGTAAATGTGTTCTTAAGGGGACAACTCTCATTAACCAAAATGCAAAAATTAAAATTAAAGCAATAAAATAAATATTAAAACCTCATTAAAATTTAATCCCTAAATACAATACTTTCAATATAAGATCATTAGAACATTTGTCATTATTCCAGGCTCTACATGTTTTCCCAAACTAAAATACACTGAGATGTGGTTGATGTTAAGAACATTGATCAGTATTATTAGATTAAGATGATTTTGGTAGATTACAGGTTTTCCTTCTAATGAGTGTCCTAAATAAGAGAAATTAAGGTTAAGGATCACAATGACATATTTTAAGGATGAAAAGGCCTGAATAGGGCATTTAAACAACCTTATTTCTGTCCTCCTTTGAATGCACAAAGCCATTCAATGTCTGCCATAAAAATGCTTCTGTATGCAGTCCTAAATTAGACTAAACTGTCTTTTCCAAGCAGATTACACTCTAATTCTTTATGATTATTATGTCAATATTAAAAGCTGGGTTTATCTCCTGAATTTTCCTATTCTCACTTGCTAGTGGCGGTGCAGGGGGGAGTCTGAGAACCCACCACAGATCAGTTTCTCCCTCCAAGATCTCCATCCTTTTCAGACAGGTGGGGTGAGGCTCTGGCTGTCACAGGGCCACAGGCGACAAGGCAGCAGGAGATCAAGGGTCTCCAGCTGAGGGCAAGGGGTAGGAGCTCCTCTCGGGGTTGCCATGGCAGCCAGAGCCCCCCACACCAGGCTGTGGTCACGGGCAGCATCTCACCCTGATTCCACATGGTCACGGGCAGCATCTCACCCTGATTCCACATGGTCACGGGCAGCATCTCACCCTGATTCCACATGGCCACGGGCAGCATCTCACCCTGATTCCACATGGCCATGGGCAGCATCTCACCCTGATTCCACATGGTCACGGGCAGCATCTCACCCGGATTCCACATGTCCACGGGCAGCATCTCACCCTGATTCCACACGGTCACGGGCAGCATCTCACCCTGATTCCACACTGTCATGGGCAGCATCTCACCCTGATTCCACATGGTCACGGGCAGCATCTCTCCCTGATTCCACACTCGCTGCCTTCCACCTGCCCCTCATCCAGCAATGCACTGTTGGCTTGAGGTGCAACCACTGGAAATCGGTCTCCCCTTAAAGACTTCAGGTCTTACATGTCCATTCAAATTCCACAGTGTCTACCACGGCGTGCAACACATTCAGTATTTACTTCTAGAACGAGGTTCAAGCTATCATCCACATTTCTATCATCCACGTTCAATACAAATTTGTTTGCCAGTGGTTTTACAAGGCTTGGCAAACTTTTTTTGCCTAAAGCAAACTTTTTTTACCTAAAACTACTTCACTAGATTCCATTACTATCCTGTATTTTACTGAAGCTTTCTCACAGGCTCAGGGAGATGATAATGATATTCTGGCATAAATACATTGATAATGTACTTATCCTTTGTTGTAATTTCACACAAGAGTGTAAACTGATTTTACTGACCTTTATGAGACAAATAAATGACTGCAAAATATGGTAGCATTGGAATTCTTGGAATTGTTCTGTTTTCTATATGAATATACCGGCAGTTGCTTGCTTAGTTTGTAGACTGTGCACTGCCTCTTGCATACGAAATCACAGAAATATTAATGTAAAACTACCGCTGTCTTTCTTAGTACATTATCCTCACATTATGAAGCTTTCAATTGATGATCTTTCTCATATTCTTAGACAACCTTGACCTTCAGTTTTTAGTGAGGTGAATAATATTACATCACATCTAAAGAGAACAGTGTAATCATCTTTTCTATTTGCAGCCAAAGACAGTCAACACTATTTGATACAATCAGCATGTGTCTTGATACTGAAGGCACATGGTGACAAGTCTAACTGAATGTAGTTATTTGGCTGTCATGAAATGCACCTTATGGTGATAAACTTCAGCCATAAAATTGGAAGACTATCACATAAACATGTTTCATGAAGAAATACACTAACAGCATTCACTGCTAGTTTATAGTTGGAAAACTGTGTTCTATTTATTATGATGCAATTTTTACAGTAAGTCAGGGTCCAAAGCTCATTACATTTTACAATGAAGTAATTAGGGGGTGTTGATTCTTCTCCTTCAACCAACAGGTCTATCTAATTAGTGTACAATAAACTGAAATACCCCGATTAAGGATGTGTTAAAGGATACTAAGACTGGATGCAGCAGGGTAAACTGCACAGCTAGTCCCTCATCGTGTGCCTGGATAAGGCACCTCACAGGGCATTGTTCAGGGGGAAACCTCCTCTGCCTTTGCACCCTCTCCTCTGGGAACATGTCCTAGTGCAGACACTACAATAAGCATATCAACACAGTTCACAGTTGTATGCATTAAATCTTGAACTTGATACAAACCCAGCATTTTCTTTTCATTACTTATCAGGCATTTTATCTTTTAGATAAATTTCTTCTCCCTGTAATCTTAAAGGATATGGTGTTCATAACACTTACTGAAGGTTAAGCTATAAAACTACCCAAAACAATAGCTTCAATAAACTCAGAGACATTGTCTTATCTTCAGCATAAGTCAGCCTCACTGCAGTGCAATGTTTCTAGCTTGGCATTTTATTGGTTATGGGAAACGTTCTGAGCCACGAGGAGTCTCAGTCCTGCTGGAAGTCAAAGGGAATTTGAGGCTCACCTTCCACTTGTGCTTTTGAAGATTCCCACTGTGAGTTTCAATGGTTGCCTGTGAATAAGATTTGAAATATGGGGTCACTCTTTTACTGAATTAACCATCCTGCAGTTCGTAGTAGCAGGATGTGGGTATTACTGCGCCCATAAAACATTCCCCCAAAGAAATGTGACTTTATCTAAGAGAGGCTGTGATCATGGGGTGTTCTTAGGCTGCCCAGGTAAACAGTGGAGCAAAAATGCTATTTCAGGAGTATTCTCAAAGCAAGGGGTTTCTTGGTACAGATTTGCCCTGCTCCACCTTGAAATGTGTAAACGGGACAACATGCAGAGGTGCCCTGGAACGGCAGAAGGAGAAAAAATTGATGAAAGCTATGTTTTAACTATTCAAGAAGAAAAGCAGCCTCCTTTGGGCTACTGCAACTTAGAAAAAATGTAAACTACATAAATCTCAGCTGCAGTTCACATATCTGCTAGAAGAAGAAGAGGAAATAATTAAAATAGTCCTGACTTTTTTTTTTTAGATCAGAAAGGTTAGCCTTCTCTCAAAATTATTTAATCTTTTCAGGCCTCTTGCAGCCATTCACAACATTAGACAGTCTTATGATTATAAAGATAAAATTAATGCCTCCCTTTTATGTAAGACTTATCAGGCCAACATTAATCATTACTTGGTTAATTCAATAGACAAAGAAAAATAATCACCAAGTCTCAAAGAAACACGGAGTGTTTTTACAGGCCCATTACATCTACACATTTGCTAACCCTGCTAGAGCCACTGAAGCTCAGCAGAGGTGATTAATACAACTGAAATCATATTATTCTTTGCTAAAAAGCAGGTTTTATTAGATGAAGTAAAGTTTCTGATTTCAGGGAGGCCAAGCAGGGGTTTTTGTGGTCAAGTTAGGAAAAAACTGAATCTTCATGTTAGCAATAAATTGGGAAATTTAAAGAATGCTGATGAAGAACTTTTTAAAAGGTTATTTCAAGATTTCTGGGAAGATTATTTTTGTCCTCTTTTCCTTTCCTTTTTTATTGATTCATAACCTGATACTCATAGAATCATAAACATTCAAGTTAGGATGGATCCTTTAAAGGTCATCTAGTCCAACCCTCCTGCAATGAACAGGGACATCTTCAACTAGATCAGGTTGCTCAGAGCCCCATCCAAACTGACCATGAAGGTTTCTAGGGATGGGGCATCCACCACCTCTCTGGGCAACCTGCTCCTGTATTTTACCCTCATTGTAAAAAACCTCTTCCTTATATCCCATCTAAATACACCCTCTTTTAGCTAAAAACCATTGCCCCTTGTCATACTGCAACAGGCCTTGATAAGAAGTTTTCCACCCATCATTCTTACAGGCCTCTTTGGGTACTGAATGGCTGCAATAAGCTCTGCCTGGAGCCTTCTCCAGGCTGAACAACCTCAACTCTCTCAGCCTGTCTTCCTAGAAGTGTTCCCTTGTCCCCAAGTGCAGTTTCTCAGGGGGTCCTCAGGGGGCCTTATTGACGAATTCCTTGAAGAGCTGGAAGTGACTTTCCTAAAATTCCATGTCCTGCTGTCCCTCAGGACTGCAAACTCCACCAGTGCATGAAGAAGAATATCTACAATATGCATCCATGCTGAGATGCTGTTTTGCCTTTTGTCAGCCCATATCTGAAAAATTTGTATCAGTCCACATTAAAAAAAAAAAAAAAAATCAGAACGTAGGCAAAAACTGCAGTTTCATTTGTATCCTATATTGTACAACAAATAAAAGAGATGGGAAAATTGTATGAAAAATTATGGTACAGGACACTCTGACTATAGAGAAGAGTTTTAGACATATGAGATTGCCCTCATAGAACTGGGTATATTCACATGAAGAAAGTCATTAGAAAATGACAGATAAACATCAGGGCAGAGAGCACTGGGGAATTATGATAAACTTCTTGTTCCTCTGATCATTAATCAAGAGATATAGGTGTTGTTGATCTCCTGAGATAGGGGAATCCTGGGTTTCTGTCTCTGCTCCACAAATTATTTATGCTCTCATGGTATCCACCTTTCTGTTCATCTGTAGATCTGAAGCATTCCATATAGTTAGAATAAATGAGACGATAAGAGATTAAAAAGATTTGCAGAAATTAGAACAGTCGATGGACAAGGCAACATGAGATCATGCACCTAGTAAGAGAAAATCAGAAAATATTTTTGTACATTTCCTACCACATCAGTGTAAAAGGCTTAACCAGGTAAGAACACAGCAGGTCAGCTATTTGGTGTTTTTTGTTTTTTGGTTTTTTTTTTACAGTGGGCTTTAGAATTTTAGACAGATTTTTGAATTTTGGCTTTCAATTATACTTAGTCCTAGGGGACTTAATTAAAAATATGAAATAAATGTACATTAACAGATAGGTCAGGACACAGTTTGAACCTTTTAAATATAAGATTTTAACATTGATGAAGTCTAGACCTGATTAGAGATGAAAAACAAGTAAGATTAAATGACCAAATCCCATCACGGTTGTAGATTAATTGCCCCAGGTGTTCCTTATGATGTGCCATGATGTTTAATGAGTTCATTAATGGCATGGAAAGGTGAAAGGATAGCATTGCAATAAAGTCTGTTGAGGAGACTAAGTTGTATACATGTATGAGGACCTGGGATGACGGTAGAGAATAGTGAAGAAACTTAAATAAGATAGAAGAAAAGTCAGCATGATAACAAAGAGTTTCAAAATCCAGCTGCAAAGAAAAATAATCTGTTCAACCTAGAAAGCTCTAAGCTGATTATATCACCTGAAGGAAACCTGTGGCTTCACTGTCACTGATCAATGTGGAACTGCAGTTGAAAAAACAAATCAGCTGTAGGACTGCACAATGGGTTGTGGCAATCCCCAGTGTGGAGAGCAGCGGAGTGGCACTGCAGAAACAGAGACCTAACACGGTGGGCTCTGTGGCACCCAGTCTCCAAAAGGATACTGAGGGGCAAAGAAAAGAATTTTCCTGGAGATGTTAGAAGTCAGTTACTCTACACATACAACTCTGTACAACACTACACACTCTAGAGCAGGCAGACAGGGACCCACAGCTTGATCTTTTTTGTAAAGTGAAGGAGCCATTCAGATCAGCTAAGCAGCAGAAATACTTTTACAGTGTTTCAGGTGAGAAATTCATTGCCATTAGAAATAACTGAGACTAAGAATTCAATAAGATAAAAAAGACTGAATAATCTACATATCAAGACTATATAGACCTATACCTTAAAAATTGTTAAATAACTGTTTTGTAACACTCACTGGCTGTGAGGTTTTTTGAACTCCCCCTGAGCTTAGGGTGGTAGATATATTATTTGGACAGCAGAAGTTGAGGACAACTTACATTTTTGATCCCAATAGAGAAAAACTATTTATAGTCTTAGCATAACATATTAATGAAGACAAAAAGTATACACCAAGAGAATATTTAAAATTATTGACCTGATCTTTAAAAATCCACTTATTTGCTTATGCCTATCTAAATGTAGACAATTACAAACAGAACACCACCTTTCCTCAGTAGAATTTCCCCTCAACTGTCAGTTCAGTTGGAATCCAAGACATGTAATGTTTTCTTTTTAATTTCTTATTTTCTATATTTATGTTTTTGGCAAAGGACAATCCCTTTCCCCATACCAATGCCAACATGTGACAAAATACAAAAAACTGCTTTTGAATAATAAGACCACCCCCAACCCTACATAAACCTGATCTGAGTAGACGTTTACATGACTTCATAACCTCCTCTTCAAGCACTCTGCAATACTTCCAGCAGGCTGCCAGCCACTAGGTCTCCTCACAAAACTTACAGCTTGGTTGTAGAGAAACACTGGTGGAGAAACCCTGGCACAATGTGGTCTCTCCTATAATGAAGCCTCAGGGTGCTCAGCATTAAGCAATTAACACTTCCATGTGTGTCAAAGCAGGGGTGTGTTAGCCCTGGGGGAGGCAGAAGAGTGGTGGTTCCTGGGGATGAAGGCATGATGCATCCTCTCTCCTCCCAGCCACAGACTGCAATGCCACACTTCCAAATCCTGACAAAAGTTTCCAGTGCCACTCTGATGAAGGTATGTCCCACGAATGCTGAAGTGGGGACAGAAAGTAGTGTTGGGGATAGTAGTATTTCCTCAGAATTGTACTTTGTTGTGTTTTTTGACATAGCTACTTCCTTGAGCTACTCCAGCCTGTCAGAATGGTGAAATTGTCTTCTCTTTGCATCTCAGGAAAAGATACACAGCTGAATCATGGAATGGCTGTGTAAGTGATCTTGGATTCTATGATTTGAGCCCCAAAAGGTCTTAACAGTCAGATTTATTGTCTATTCAGTTTTATGACTCTTAGTTGTATTTATTCTCTGATGTTTACCATCAAATGTCTCTACGTGATCTTTGGTTTGTAGGCTTTCATATTGCTAAATCATTTTTTAAGCTTGAGACGTAGCTTCTGTTCAACATCAATCCCTTGAGATACACCATTAGCATGAATCATTTCAGAAAGGACGTCGTGCAATATGAACTCCATGTTGAGTCAATCATTCACTGTGATTGAAAGCAGAGATGACCTTCACAGAAGCAACATATCACAGCTGAATATCCCAGGACCCTCTTCTCTACTGTCAGTCGTGGCTGCTTTTGGAGCTCATGCAGACTTAATCATCACACAAAAATAGGCTGAAGATTATTTTCCTTTATGTGGTTAGATCAGCGGAGCTTTAAATAAAGGATTGACAAAAACTGAGGCCTTTACTGAGTCACACAGACCACTTTATCACTCAATGCAGGTTTCACAGTGGACTTAAAGATAAGTGCTAAGTTGTACTTTGGTTAGTTTATTTCATTTTCCTTGATGCCCATCAAGTAAAATCTTGTTTAGAAGTCCTGGCAGCAGATGTTTTTTTGGTTTTCTTATTAAACAGGCCTAGATTTGTTGGAGTCTGGGGCATCTCCCTCTGACGACTGTGGATTTGGACCAGAGGCCTGGATCCTGCACACCTGAACTTGCAGTTATTAATTTGAACCCTTTTAATTTGATGAGTGTTTATAGCTGGCCAGTGCTTTAGCACAACTTCCTTTGTAAGAGGAGATGCTATTTTGCATTAGCACCTATTCTTGTACAACTACTGCAAAAGTCAGTTGGGTAAAAAAGTAGATTTGCTGTTAAAAGGCGTAGGTTTCATAACTGATTCTGGTTTGGGTGTCCTTTGGGATCTTGGATTTGTCACTCACCCTTCCAGTACATCAGCTCTCTCTTCTGTAAATTAGCCTAATTATATGTTCCTGCTTTATAGAATCAGTGGGAGGCATGGATCAGCCTGGTTCATTCATTAATGATTTAAAAGAGCTTGGCGATTACTGGGTGTAAAGGGGCATAAAGGGAAGTTAAATTCAAAAGAGAGATTTGAAAGGAAGAGAAAAAAGAAAATGAAGCTCTGTCAGTTCCACACACTTTCACAAAATTAGTTTTTCCCACTCCTCACACGCTACATTCTGCAATATAAAATATTATAAATATTAACTTTTTCTTTTGGTAAGTAGCCAGAGTTTGGGGACACTTCTCATTTGTGAATATGTCATTTTATCCTGAAGATAATCTGATTTATAAGAGTAATTATCTGCTTCCTGAACAGTATTTCTGCTGCTGAAATATGATATTTCAACAAATATAAATACCTCAATAAGACTAAATATGCAGCTTGTATTTGTCTAAGTTCACATTTCCTCTTTATTTTAAAATTAATCAGTTACTACAATTACTTACTAGGTCTTTGAATGAAAAAAATCGACATTTGCGTACAAGATTTGGCCAATACATACAGGATAGTCTCAACAGTACCAAGAGTTATTGACCTCCCATTAATCTCTTCAATGAATTATGGCCAGCGTTAAATATTGATCACATAATTTGAAATTATTCAAAAGAAGGCACAAAAAAACTCTAAAGAGGCAATTACTGAGTACCTTCCCCATACAAAAAGTTTCATCTCAGCTCCTTCTGTTGAATAATGTGACACAACATCAGAATTTTGCAGCTCCAAATTTGAGAAAAATATATTATTAATGTGATTCTGAATAATCCTATTAGTTGCATGTCTGGGTAAAATGGTAATATTAACGCAAAATCTTGCTTCTGACAATTAGATGAACACTAACATACTAGGATTGCACCTGGGAAAATATTTTTGTACAGTATGTTTGATGTACCAGTGAGAAAAAAGTCAGATGGATGATAGAAAAAGCACTGACATAGTATTTAACAAGTAATGAATTGAGGGTTGTTTGCAGCAGCAAATGCCATGCCCAAAGGTGGTGATTTCAAATTCAGAATATTATCCTGTTCATTTCTCACGGTGCAGGGTGAGCCAATGTACATATATGTCCCACTATCATACACATTGCTTAGACCCAAAAGCAATTTAAATTTTTCTTAGTAGATATTTAAATGAAGGAATATTCATTCTACATCATCACTTAGGGCTGTGGCATTTAAAGGTCATCATGAAAAGCATCTTCCAGTCTTCCAAGCAACTACTATCAACAACTGAGTATTGACTGATAATGATTATGTATTGTTAAAAGTATTTTCTGTCAAATAGAAATAAATGTTTTTCATATTGTTTCCTGCTTCTCAGAGAAATAGAAAAAGATAAGATTTTCAGTATTTATTCTACTGTCTCCTCATGGATGTGAACAACCCCTTCAGAGTTTAATCTTTATAGCAATATTTTCTTTATAGATATTACAACCTTGAGTTGAGATTTTAACATCAAATACAGTAAATTTTAGTGTTCAGAACTGACAACAGTGATAATAACAAAACATCCCTAAGGCTGTGTGCCAGCAAAGAAGAGTTCTTAAAGTAACAAAATACATAGCATATCACCAAAGACAATTGTCCCCTTCCATTTCTTGAGCCTCTGCCATCATATTTTCAGATTGCCCATATAAACTAAGAAGAAAAGCAGGGTAGCTAATTAGTAGTTTTAGGTGCAAGCAAAAACTGAAACATAGTCCAATGCAGTGAGATACAGCTCTGCTGGAGGTTGGCTCATTCCCAGAGAACATCTTGGATCTTTTGGCCATCACAAACCTTGTGGAACCTATAGGCATAATTGCTACTTTCAAGTCAGGTTAAATCAGGTAACAGTCACATTCCTCTTCATTTTGGAACAATATCAGACTGTGTACCAATCACTAGCCAGTACACAACGCTGGGATAAACACTGGGCTACGAGGGCTGTGGGTGTGTTTTGGTATTGCTTTTGGGGTTTTTTGCAGCAGACAAAATAACCCTTTGCTCCTGTTTGTTTCTGCTATTCCTCATCTTTTATCATCCCAAGTTGGGCAGTAAGGTTTTGCACCAAGGCAAATACATAAAACAATCCACTTGTGGTGCTTTTAAATTTTTTTAAAGGTTTCCAAAAATAAAAAACAGGATTATTACCTCAGAGCATGTCTGTGTTCAAGGATGCACTGTAATCCCATAAACATTTGCACTAGTACTTCAGATATATGTGTAGTACTAGCACTAGTACTTCAAATGCAGTGTAGAAGGGCTAAAACATGGGATAGAAATGAGTAAAAAGACAGTGGATGGATCCTTTTAAACTGTATTTGTTGCTGGGCAAAATGTCTGTAGAACTACACACTTAAGAGTTTGCCCTGGGGTCTGAATGGAGATACAGAGACTGAGTATTGTTCTGATGTATTTGTAAATATATTTGAGTCAGATGCCACTATGAAGGCAGCAGGAAATCTTAGAAGATAGCAAAGGAGTCACGGTAGTGTGGCTAAGGGCCAGTGTTTCAGGACTAGGTAATGGGTAGAAAATTTTGAAATAAAATTTGTAATTGTGATTAGGGGTTATGAGCAGTCTCCTTTTAACTGATTCCTAATGTGTTCAGGCAAGCAGGAATTGATGATAAATTCTCTGAGGATAAATAAAAATATGAGGAAAATTTTTAGTTATATTTACTTTTTTCTGCTGCTAGAAACAATGCACCAAACTCGAAGAATTTAATAGCTACCTAGCCTAAAAGATTAGCACTATGACATGCAGCAGAACCGACAAAGAAAGCATGAGTAGCCCAAGGAAGCAGCGTCATTACTAATTACAGTAATTATTTATGATGTATTTATTAATCAGTGACAGTGCACTTAGAACTGTATACAGCCAAACCAATGCCTGAAGCAAGCAGGTGCTGACCATCTGCATCTCGTGTCTTTGGTGGATACACAAAAAAGAAAGTGTTGACAAGGGACTCTAAGCTGAAGAGAAAACTATTCACATACTCGTAGAAGAGTTTAATATCTTGAAGTACTTATAGTGTTATAATACCTAGTTGTTACAGAGTTTGAATGCTTTCTAATCATTTATTCTTACAAAGAAGCAGAAACTAATAGCTGTATTAATAAAGGGGACACTGAGATTTTCATGACTAGGGCAGTGATCATCCCCTTGTACTCAGCAGTAGTGGGGCTGCACCTCGAATCCTGTTCAGTTCTGGGGCCTTCGATGCAATAAAGACATTGAAGTGCTGGAGCAAGTCCAGAGCAGGGCAATGAAGCTGGTGAAGGGTCTGGAGCACAAGTCTGATGAGGAGTGGCTGAGGGAGCTGGGGTTTAACACTCTACAGCCGCCTGCAAGGAGGTTGTGGTAAGGTGGGGGTGGGTCTCTTCTCTCAGATAACAAGAGACAGGACAAGAGAGAATGACCTCAAATTGCACAAGGGGAGATTTAGTTTGGATATAAGGAAAAGCTTCTCGACTGAAAGGGTTGTCAGGCATTGGAACAGGCTGCCCAGGGAAGTGGTTGAGACACCATCCCTGCCTACAGGTATCTAAAAGGTGCAGACCTGGTGCTTAGGGACATGGTTTAGTGGTGGACTTGGCAGTCTTAGGTTAATGGTTGGAGTTGATAATTTCAAAGATCTCCTCCAAGAGATTCAAATGAATGAGGTAGCTAAGATTTAAACACAACTCCCCACAATTTTAGTACTCCCCACAGTCCTGTGTACTTCTTTTAGGTGAGATCTACTCATTCTTGTTCCCTCCCCTTCCAATCTTGCTCCTTTTCTGCAGTCCCTTTCAATGAGATGCCCATGTGCTTGCTCAGTATTTTTATTGTTGCTGTGCTGTAACTCACCTCTGGCACTGATGTGTAAGGAACTGCTCTTCATTTTTTGGAAACCGGTGGTACACCCAATAAATTTACTGATCTCCTCCTCATTTGGAGTGCACCTCAGGTAGTAGGGTTCATGTATTTTTCTAAACACTAGGGTCATGACAGCATTTCTTATCTTAACAGATTAACATAGGTAAGTTTTTTGGAAGACTTGATACTGAAGGAGGGATTTTAAAGACCAGAGGATCAGAACTGGAAGGAAATTCCACACTTGTATCAGCAAGAGAAATAAAGTATGATTATGGATGATGTAAAAGAGTTTAAAAGTGGTATTTAGACAGATCTGTGAAGCATAAAGGTAGAAAGACTGTATTGATTATCAACTGGTAATGAATGAATGGCACAGTAGAACAAATAATACGGTAATAAAATAAAAGTCTTGTTCACAGGCTCAGATCTACAGCTGAATTATCCCAGCTGCTTGGGACATTATATCTGAGTTGAGCCATAGCAACTGACTACCCACAAAGTTTTCACTCCTGGAAACCATGAAGTAAAATGTGCTGGTTTCAATCTCTGCTAGAGATTTTCAGCAGGCTCAGGAGATGCATATGGTCAGGGTATTCAGCAGTGTTTTAAGTCATGATAACTCAGTTGTTCTTCCAAGTCCTTAGATACACAGGTACTGACACACCAAATTCTGCTATCTTCAAGAATATGGGAGTTTGCAGACCCCCTGTTCCTCTGCACAAATGCTTAAAAAGAAACTTTTTTTGATCAATGATTTATTAAAAAACAAACAGCCCTCAGGCATCCTGAGACAAATATGTGGAGCAGAAGCAAATGTAGTGAGTACTAAACAGAGAGCTCTCTGACGTGTCAGGCCTGTAACTGCCCTGGAGAGGCAAAATGCCTCAGTGCTCTTCTGTTCAGTTGTCTGAGATGGTTTCACACCACCAAACTAATCCAGGGAGGAGCAAGCCCCAACATTTTCATTGGCACCAGTACATTCCACATGCTTGTTTACTCTGACTGTCATCAAACTAAAGATAAATCTGGCATCAATATTACTTTTTTGAAAGGCCTGCCAGACAAGATAAATTAAATACAAGCTGCAGCATTCTTTCTGAGTTCACATAATGGGGAAATTTCAAAAACTGTAACACTGCCTCTCTTCCCAAGGATTTGTAACCCATAATTACATTGATACATGTGCCATGTCAGCAACAGCAGTGAAATTCATAGTATTTTTTATGTGAAATGTACTGTTTTATTGCATTAATTCACATTTAATGTGTACACAGTAATAACCATAAAATATGATAACCAAAGTTATGTATTTTCTTCAGAACCTTCATTTAGAGAGCTTTCAAAAGGGTCCAAGGAAATTAAAATATCAGTCAATTTACCTGCAGGATATAGAGTCAAAGCTCTATGCACTACAATTTCTTTTACAAGCAGCCTCTTCCTCATGTAATATTCTATCTCTGATAAAATACAGTAGTCATAATACATGTACATGTTGTTAAAACTGCTGTGCACAAACCTAAGATTTTAGAACAAGAGGAGAACGCATCACTAGAGAGAAACTGTGTCACTCATAGTGGACCAGGGAAAGGAGGGCTGTAATGAAGATACAAAATTCAACAATTTCTTGGCAATAGCACCCATAAAGCAAAGATGATGTGCATAGTCAGGAAACTGTTCTTCTTGACAAGGAGCATAAACAAATGAATATGGACTAAATGGAGGCAAACTCTCCAGTCCCCTCTCCTGAAAAGAGAAACATCTACGGAAGATTAAAATGAACCAACATGATCTTTTAATCTTTCTTTTGTCTAATTTTACTAGCTGCCAGGGCTATGTTACCCTAATGTAATGGCATGTAATGACCTAAATTGAACACAATTATAAAAAAGTGAAAAAAATAAAAGAACTGGGACACAATATGGTCCAAGAAATGTAACCACGTTAAAGAAAGAAGTAAAAATAGTTATAGCTTTTCTTGACACTGGATGAAACTTTTGGTAGAGATAACAAAGTAATTAACTCTTCTTTACAGAAAAGAAAATGAAATTTCAAGGACATTTTTATTTGTTAGCCATTTCAACTAAATTACACATGTAAAAACCAAGGGAGCAGTTGAATAGTTAAGTAATAATTGCATGTAAGATTTACACTAGGTGTAAGAGCAGGAACCAGAGGTACAGAACAGTTATCACTGGAATCTGAAAGATAAAAGCGACCCCTGATAGATTATGATTCATGAGTTGGATGGATTTACTTAGAATGACAGAAGCACACAACATCTGATGGCAAGAAACAGGCATAATCAGAGCGGGCTTTTATCAGCTTTGGCTTGCCAGAATTTTGTGCCAGTATTTGTCACAGATCAGAAAGAATTTCTCTCTATTGCAACAAAATATTCAGTAAGAAAAGCATCTTCTGGCCTTCCCATTCCTGAACATTTAAGACTGGTGTAAAAACAGAAGCTGACTTGGCACAGAAACATAAGAGTTGCCCCCCTGACTCTGAACAATACCAATTCTGGTACAGGAAAGAGGTTCCACAGCAATGTCTTCTTAGGTTTTCAGATAGCATGTAACTAAATAGTTCCATCTCTAGAAAAAAATCACTTTCACATTACACAAGAAACTAAATGAGAGGAACAGTGCCAGAATTAAATATGAATTTCATTTGGAGAAAAGTTCCATTTGTTACTACCATCCTCAATTTTTCACTCTGCAAAATTTATTATTATTATTATTATTATTATTATTATTATTATTATTATTATTATTATAACTGCTCCTTAAAAATGTTTTAATTTAAAATTTCTCTAATAACTTCACAAGGTTCAAAACTTTTCTTGTGCAGAAATCCATGGTACTGTGATACATGTCATGACTGAATGGGATTCCTAGTAAAACAAGCAGGTGGAGATTCATGTCCACTGGTGCAAAACATCAGCAGAAAGCACTTAGTACAAGACTGCAGGGCAGTGACACAGATAAACTCCAAAGCAAAGTGCTGACATCTCTTCTGCTTCCAGAGAAGACTCTTGATTCTCTTTGGAATTTGTTAGTCACCCTTGTGTTCAGCTGATTAAATTTGTTTGCAGATGTCCTGAAGATTATATTGACAGCTATTTCTGCTTACATCTTAAGTGGCAAGAAGTTGAAGAGTATGAGCTGACATGATATGACAAATGGAAAAACGAAATGCACTGCTGTGTAGCACTTCCACTCATCTCCTGATCACCCCCTGGCATTTTGACTGTGTTGAGACCGGAAGTCAAATGAATGGATGACATTTGGTTTTGCTAAAATAGCTGTATTTTTGGTGATTTATGGCTAAATTCCTTCATAAGTACACAGATTAACAGGGAAGGTGAAAGTTAGCTCATCAGAAGATTTGTAGAGTTCTTGAGTCTCAGTGGTAATTTCATTGCAAAGTAAATCATGTAAGCCATAAACTTAAAACTATTATGAAGAAAGAAAGCAGATGGAATAAAAGCCTGATTGAAAATGACCACACAGTGCATATGTCTGTAACTATTACAAACCATAGTATGTCTTTTAGGTATATCTGCAGATTTAAGACCTGATCTTGCTTCTACTTGAGTATAAATCAGAAAAGTAGATTCACTGAAATTATCAAAGTTACAAAGTTAAGAAAAAAGTAAAATTTGCAGATTAAAATATAGCTAAGAATTGGAATATTGATACGTAGTAGATAGTAAAATCCATATCATATAAATTTATTGCAATTTTAGGTAGAATGGGTCTAAATCTAGGTAGCTTTTCTTTTCCCCTAGTAACTGTTTTTGAAATGAAAGTAAGTAGACTTTCTGAAAATACATTAATTTACCTAAAAATGTTACTTCTAGGCACGTTTGTTTCTGAGAGAACATTTTTACGTATCAGAAATGACTGGTTCATGGAGCAGCTACCCAGGGAACAGATATATAACCATATAGAGTGCCCTAATAATGACCACTTTCATTTCCCTTATGGGAGGGGGGAAGGTCTCAAATGTGCTACAACAACAAAATCTTTGAAAATAGAAACAATATAAAACAGTGAAATAGTGAAACAAAAATGAAAAGCAGCCACCAGTGGGGTAAAATATTTGCAGGAAGACTGTTTAGAAAGTTTCTATATTACAGATACAGAGAAAATACACGCTATCATTAAAAGTATAAATTAGAAACAAAAAGTCTCCTGGCCTATGTTAAATACTAAAGCAGAGAAAGATATAAGCAGTGAAGGCTGGGAGCTGCATCCAAACAAACAGAATAGAAAGGAATAGAAACAGCAGAAAGCTGAATGCAGAGATGCCATATGACAGGCCAGGAGGGATTTGAAGGAGTAACAGTAAGGACAGGTAACCTATTAATAAAACTTTTTTCAAACATACCATTACCAGAGAGCCTGACAGAGAGTCAGATGGGACCAATAGGCAATCAAGGTATGAAAGGAACATTCAAGGAAGATGAGGCTATTGCAGGAAAGCTATATTAATTTATTGCATCAATGTTCATTACAGAAGAGAATGAGGTCCTGATATCAGTCATTCCTTATGGGAGATAAGGCTGAGGAACTGGCTCAAATTCAAGTGTCAATAGAAAAGGCTTTCGAGCAAATTGACACACTGAGCAGTAAGAAATCTCCAGGAACAGATGGTATTCACTGAAGATTTATGACAGAGCCCAAATATAAAATTGCTAAACTACTAACAGTGGTGTCTAACCTATTGCCAGAGGAACAGAAGGTGGGAAATGTGACACCAATCTTTATGAAGGACTCCAGAGAGATCTTGGATCTATAGACTGCAAGTCTGCTTTCTGTACAGGCAAAATGGTAAAACTGTAATATAAGAAGAGATTAATAGACATCTGGACAAACACAGTATATTGAATAATAAACAGCTTCTATTGAGAGAAGATATTCCTTAAAAATGTATTTGAATTTTTTAAAACTGTCAACAAACATGTGGGTTGCAGTGATCCTAATGCTATAGCATTCTTGGATTTTTAAAAGGCTTTTGATATATTCTCTCATTAAAGATTTCTACAAAATAAATTACCATGGGACTAACAGGAAGCTGTTGCCAAGGATTAGTAATGATTTAAAGGCAAAAGACAAAGCTGCAAGCAGTCAGCTTGCTCAACCAACAAGTTCCCTTAACACCAGTAGTTGGATCTGTATGGTTCATCTTTCTCCTGTGCTACCAGGAGGAGGGACTTTCTGAGATGTGAGAAAGCAGGGACTTCCAGAGCTCACTGGAAAGGACAGTGGAATAAAATGGCAAATAAAGTTCACTATCAGTAAGTGCAGGGTAATGCATTTGGAGTAAATCAGGCCTGATTATCGTAAGAATGGGATCTGAATGAACTATTTCCGTCCTGGACAGAGAATCAAGGGTTACTGGGGTTCATTCTACAAGATCATCTGCAAGTTGATGGCATAACTGTGACAACTACAGTGTTAGGATTTCTCAGGAAAAGAACTGAGACCAAAACAGAAAACAACTTAATAAAACTCATATGTGTAACATATTTAATGCTGCATATAACTCAAGTTACCCTGTTTCAAATACCTTTCAGTAGAACTAAACAGAGATAAAAATGGCAATAATCTTGGCAAAAAAAAAAAAAAAAAGCTGCAGAACAGCTTAGGTTAAAAACACGACAGAGATTTATAAAGCAAAAAATTATTTCAAGAGTGTAGGTAGTAAATTGTTGTTCACTGTTTTTCACTGTGTTAACAAATGGTGCACATTCAGATTGCAGAAGTTTTAAAGCAAACAAAAGAAAATGCTTTTATACATTATAATTGTAGAACTCATTGCTACAGGGTGGAGACCAAAATTAAAATGAATTGAGTAAAGGATTAGATGAGTCCCTGGAGAAGAGGTTCATTAATGAATTTTAAAAACAATCCTACAGATGTTGCCTCTCTTTCAGGAAATCCAAACAACAAGCAAAAGCTGGAATAGAATAGAAGGGAAAAAGATGCCTCTACATGCTTTGTTCCTTAAGTACCTGTCATTGCCTTCTGTTGGAAACCTTCATGTCACCAGGAAGGCAAGGTCTTGTACAGTTCAGAATTAATCAGTAGTAACATACACTGCAAAGCTTTCTTGTCCTGTGTTGGTAGCAGGGTGACATTAATAGTGAGCTGAGATACAACTTTAGGTCCTGAGTACTTGTTCTGCTGCTTTCAAAATGTAAATTTAGCCTGTACCTAACTGAAGAAGCTTTCAAACTCTTTTTAACTTTTACGACTTGCTCTCATTTCTGCAAAACTGTAGACCAATAAGATCTCTTCTGCCCTTGGATTTGGTTTAGTAGATACAGTCTTTATTTCTACAGAAATGTTTAAAAGAAGAGAAACTATTGATGAGCACATTGTTTAAAAAGGTTTTAAAAGGCCTAAAACAGGTTGAAGGGGTAAATACATGGCAAGACCTGTATCTGTTCACAGACACAGACACAATGCACAGATAAAACCAGAGATGACAACACAACAGACAGAGTACCAATTAATATATTGGAATTCCTCAAGTCCGAATAAAAAGGGCTAAGAAAATGTACCTTCTACACTTCCTAATAAAAACTAATGAGCAAGAAATGAAGCTGACAAATTTGTTGTCTTATGTGAGTCATATTTCAAAATTCAGACTTGAGAAATGAGAAAAACTTCTAAATTTTCCACCATTTGTCTCAGACGTATGTAATTTTCCACTCAGTCCAAAGCTCATCTCTTAATTAGACTGCCAGAAGACTTTCTCTGCAGCACCTCCTTTGTTGAGAATTCTTGCCTATAAATATAAAATAAAATAAAATGAAATAAATAAAATAAAATATAATATATGCTCCAGCTTTTCTTCTATCCACAGTGGAGATAAGAGGATATAAAGAGAATCTGTTAACTTCTGTCAAAAACCTGAGACATTTTGGCATAACACAGACACAAACGCAGAACTGCAGAGACAGCAAATTCCTCTTAGTGTGTATCATGGATACACACAACTAGGAGAAAGCCTGTTTAAGCAACATCTTCCTCAAACAGCTCCAGATCTTGTATGGTTATCTTGGAAAAAAAGGTTTTCTACTGCTTCATGTAACTTATATGTAAGCTATTTACTCATTCAGGGATCAAGTCCTTAATCTTAGGTGGACACAACAGACCAGGTAAACGAAGCTGCTTCCCTGAGTGAAATCTCATTTACAGAGCTGGGGTGGATTGTGCCCCATGCACACAAACCCCTGTGCTCTGTAGGTGAGGGCAGCTGTGCTGGGGGCACGGCTGCTGCACAGAGACTAAAAGGGGCACAGCTGGCTGCACTCAACTCACTTCACACTATCCTATTAAAAAAATATTTCTAGGCTAAGGAAGCCTTTTAGGTTGCCTCTAGAGTCTACACATCCTCCCCAGGGAGGTTCATCCTCTTTTCTCAGGTAGTATTTAGGATGGGATTAATTGGTCTGTTTTTCTCCATCGGGTATTAGAGGAAGCCTAGCTGAGGGGTTTACATAGGGTGTGTTTTGCTTGAGGTGAGGAGAATCCTATCGACAATTTTTAAAAAACCAGCATAACTTGTGTCATGGAAATTGCTGTCTCTGAGTGGAGCAGATACAGTTTGTACCTCAGACTTCGGCTTCCTCGGAAGATTCTAAATAAAAGATAAATGGTGGTTCTTTAACAATGCTTGTAACCTTATAGTGTAAATGTTAAATATAAACTGCACAGTCTCAATAAAGCCAGAGGTGAGGCTGCTATAATGAGCAATTCAATTCAGTACAGAGCCCAAAGGCAGCAATCACAGTGCACTTCAATTCTTTAGTCCCACAGCATCAGTGTAACAGCATCAGTACCCAGTTGCCACCAGCATGTGAATGATGTCCTTCTCTCCTCATCTCTTCCTTCCCAAAACTCCCTGTGACATATGAACTCTGGTATCTGGCTCCATAGAAGTCACAGAGAAGCATCCAGAAGAATACCTGAACCCTTCTGTTCTATGTTCTATCTCACAAGGACTTTTCTGAAATCTGAAATGTGTATAACAGATAGGAAACAAACTATGACATAATCTAGGGAATTAGTAGAACTCTAACAGCTGGGAGAAATACAGGAGCTGCAGTTTGGTTTAATTTATGGGAGAGCAAGCCAATCCCTGATACCACATCTTCTCTAAGCTTTAGTCTTCAGTGCAAATAAACAGTGAAAATTAGTGCAATGAAGTCCAACTTAAAAATAAACATTATTTTGCATTATTATGCAAAACATGCATAGTGGTGTTGCATAAATATAGTCTCTACTATGAGATTTACACTTTGCAACTGTGCACTTGACAAACATTTTTCATTCTTGCTTGCAATTGATACCCAAGTATGTTTTCTGAATGTATTTTTGTCTCACAGAAGCATAGTGCCATGTCCTATTATGTTCCACATGCAAGCAGTTAGGAGAATATATGCCAGCCACCAGCATTGTACAAGTCAAAAGTGATTTACCATGGATACATGTGCCTCTTGATGAATATTTCTAAGATTATACAGCTGTTGTTTATCAAGTATCATTTATAAAGCATTACACGACACTAAGCTATAAAGAATGCATGTGCAAGCTTGTAAAATGAAACATAATGCTTGGCAATTTAAAAAATATATTCATTGTAGATTTAATTGTTGAATAGTTATGTTGATTTATACCACACAAATGGGGACTTTATGATTCACAATGACTTAGCAGACAATGAACTTCATTGCACCACTAAAGTTGGTTTATGGGATTTAGTTAGGTTAAGCGTGTTTGTAGGGATCTGTCCTGCATTCTCTGCACTGTTGAAACTCTGTGCTATTCTTGACTGCTTGTTCAAACAGAAACACCACTGTAATCAGCCCCACCAGCCTGACTGAGTCTGAAAGTTTATTAAACGACTAGTTACTCAGATTATGACTAGTAGACTCGGTTAATTCAAGTAGTGACACCGGTCCTTTGTCCAATAGGTCCTTAGTGAAACTTTCTTCAGAAAATTATTTTGTAGTTAAAAGCAAAGTGGATTGATAACTACACCTTCTTCAGAAACTTTTACTTAAAAAAGAAATAATTTGCAAACAAAAAGTTGAATAATTTGAGGGGATTAATGAAATAAAAAACTGAATTTGTAATTTAGGAATTGTGATATATTCATGCCTTGCCTCTGTTTTCCAGTATATCTGGAGTCCCCAGAGAGGCAGTAACTCCCATAACTCCCATGCTACGTCAAAGCGAGACACTGCTAATACCAAACCTGTGTACCATGAGAGAAGTCCAGTGAGCTGACAAATCAGGGTTGCTCAAGCTTAATGTTCATAAAGCCCTTGAGACAACATGGCAGTATTTCCAAATTTTTAAAAATTTATTTTCAGATGGAATATTTTTAATTTTTATTATTTTTCATAAACTGCCTAAATTTCTGAAGTAGTTCTGGTGAAATTGCCCTCCCTGACCATCTCTGACACCTCTGTGGACAGTCTTCTGTGAGAAGACTATAATTATATGGATATGGAGAATGCCTTTCCTACCTGTGCTGTGAAAGAAAAGTTATTCAGTACCTTGCCTATTTGTATCGAGAGAACTTCAATATCAAAAGTCTGTATTCTTCATAAATGCTAAAGCCAGCACATGAAAATAAAATGTTTCCTTAAAAAATTAAAGAGTGGATCTGACAAGTGTAGTGAGCCAAAATAATCCAATAATGTTGGATCCCAGGTGAATGTATAATTGGATGCAGTCCACCACGGTGCCTATTTTTTTTTTCCATAAGGAAGCAGTAAAAGAAAACCCTGTTAGTTTTCTGAATGAGTGAACAGTAACCTTGTAAAATGTGTGTAACTGCTTGCATACACAGAAAAGTAAATACACACAGCATTCATGCATATGCTTTTGTCATGTGTTTGCACACCTGTGACTGTAGGAAGAAAATAAAGCTGTATTATTTCAGGCTCAATATTCATGCACAGTGTTTACTTAGTGAATATGTAAAATACAACCTGAATCTAAAATACCACCACAAGAAGAGTGAAATTCTTGCAAAATATGTGGGTGGGATTATTAGATCTTTCCTGCTTTGTCAGTTGGTAACCTATCTGCTTTTGACTGTTTAAGTTATGAGGAATTTTCAGAATAGAATCAATGTACATGCAGCATGTATTTTGTTCTTTCTTTTGCCTGTTTATTTTGGAAGCTTGGATGTGTATTTGTGCTTAGATGTTTGAAAACTGCCAATGCCCTGCATTAACCCACAAACCAAATACTGAATGCAACAGGAATTTTCTACAAATATGTTGGATGATGAATACTTGGCTTTGATCTCACAGGAACACTCAGAATAGAAAAAATCAGAAGTACTGGAATTCAATTATTATGATAGTTCAATTAACCTCTATTGAGCAGATGTAGAAATTATACCTAATTATACACATAACTGACTTCAGACATGGACCTCTGCCCAACGAGGACTAATCAAAGATCACCAAATTCATTTCACTTCAGACCTTTGCTCTCAGAAATGAGTACTGCAGTAAGTGATTTCACCATTAAATATCCCTCTAGCACCATAATCTTTCTAAAAGTCTGTTCAGTATTCAATTTTATACTAAGAAACTTAATGTGATATCCCCAAGTGTTATCACAGAAATTCTAAAGGAAAGGTCAGTGATAAAAAGGGGCATTTAAAGCGAGCTTTCCTGAATAGCACTGTAAGTCTACCTCACTTTGCCTCCACAGACATACATCAAAATGCATTAATTTGTACCTACATTTTAAATACATCCTTATTGTGGTGAGTAGAAAATGTTCTGGATTTATTCTTTTGCATGAGGTCCAGTGCAAGGTTCTATTCCAAGAACAAAAATGGTATATATAGTATTAGATGTCTGTGTACGGGATGGTATTTTCTGTCTAACTATAAGGTAAATTTCTTTATGATACAGCAAGTTCCTTAACTTAAACCAGCCTATTTTTTAAGACAGAGAAAAGAAAGGTTTGTAATCAGTTATAAAGATATGAACACAAATTCTACACTAATGTATTCTAGGAAAACTTTACCTGCATTCTCTGGGCAATGTTATTTTTATTGCTCTCATACTAAGAATACATACAAGGTTTAATGGAAGTGTTTCTTTCTCCCAAATATCTTTGGTTTTACCACTATCTTGCATATATTTGTTCACATAACTTTATTCTTGCTAGCACCATTGCACAGGGAGGAACAGTATTTTCCATTCCTCCATGACAGTTATTTCTGTTTCTGTATGTTGTTGAGATTGATTGCCCTGAACTTTCTGTTCTCTCCTTAGCTATTTTTATGAATACCCTAATTTTCTTACAGCCACTGGTTTCTAGAAGGAGACTGTGGGCTGGCATTCAGCAAGAATACCCCTGAACATTCACCACTGTCTTCCAAATAAGAAAAAATTAACTGTTTTGTTGTAACTTCTTGGAACCCTCTTGTTGGGGAGAGATGTTACATATCCGGACTCCTTGTCAGGTGCTCACCCACTCATCTAATTTTTCTTCCTAACATTCTGCTAAATGACCAGCACTGGCTGGAGCGTATTCCCTTGGGAATTACACTGGAGTGGAAATTCTTCATTTTATTCTGGACCTGTGCATCTTGGATTTCCAGTGGCTATAACATTTTGTTGCTGTTCACCATAGCTTTCCTACATTTGAGGATACTTTTCCCTTCTGGGTTTTTCAGCAAATATCACAGAATCACAAAATACGCTGAGTTAGAAGGGACCCAAAAGGATCATCAAAGTCCAACTCCTGGCCCTGCAGAGGACACTCCAAGAGTCACACCACGAGCCCAAGAGTGTTGTCCAAGTATTTCTTGAGCTCTGAGGCTTGGTGCTGTGACCACGTCTCTGGGGAGCCTGTTCCAGTGCCCAACCACCCTCTGGGTGAAGAATTTTTTCTGATACCTGACCTAAATGTGATGTTAAGCAAGCCAGCAAGCAAGATGGGGTGAAGGGAATGGAGACTCAAATATTCTTCTGTGACAACACTGTATCTACACAGGTCTGAATAAAGCATATTCTTCCTTAGACCTGCCAGTATGTTACTGGTAAAGGGATCTAGTTCCACTGGTAAAATTAGTTTTGATGAGACGAAGTATTTATCTAGAGCTAGAGAAAGGAAAATCTAAGTACTCTGACTAAATTTATACTACTGATGTAGAGATATGCGGAAATTAATATTCTTCAATATTTAGTATAAAAGTGAAATATCTTTCAGTGTTTTGTGCTGTGCAGTCATCATTTTAATTGAGGTAGTGTTTACTAGGCTGTTTTCTTTTTTAATTGTATTTACACTGAACACCTCACCCATGTTTACTGCAGGTTAATAACCTTGTGGAAAGCCAAGCAATTTCAGGTTTTGAACACTGGGAAGCATTTAACGTAATTACAGTTCCTTTTAAAACAACTAACATCTTGGAAACATGGGAAAACTGCGGAGTGGATAAGTACTTGAATACTGCTGCTATGATTGTTTTTCCCATAATGTATCTCTTTTAAATAACAAAATTTTGCTATTGGCATGATAATCTAGTAAGACATTAAACTTCAAGCCTGTTAACAGGGAGGATATTGTCTCATATTATATATAAATCACAGTTTATGCATTACATTTTGTAATTTACAATTATTGTCTTCTATTGTCTTTACACATTGCAATTACATTTACAGTAAGCAGGTTGTTACAACAGTACTAAGACAGCCTTGCTTCGTATAAATTAGTGTCCTACATCTTCTCCAAAATCACCACCTTTCCTCTTTCATAAACTGCTCTGCTCTTGTACCCATGGTTGCCTCTCCCTTGTCTTACTGCCTTCCACCATAACATCCTCTTATTCTTTTCAGATCATTAGCTCACCTCCTGCAAAACCTCCCTGATGTATCCACCAGACCATCAGCTCCCTTCTGTGTCTCCCTTCTATACTTTATTTTTGCTTCCAGGTGAGGAAAAGTCTGCCAGGAGTGACTGGCAATTGCTAAGTGGTTATCCAGGTAGTGGGCAGGTGTGCTATCAAACCCCAAATCGCACATGAACTGACTTTCCTTCCCTCGGCAGCAGCAACAGCAAAGTCTCCATCCTCCACCTGCTCACGAAGTTCATAGAACTCGTAACAACTTACATTTTTGAGACTTCTGACAAATTTAAATCAAGATAGCCACTGGATTCAAAAGTTAATATCAAAGGAATGTGGCAAAAATGATAGTGCAGCCATGCCAGATTTATATGTGGAGAAAACTGAACTAAATGTGACTTTCATAGTTGTAAATTGAAATGTGAAACTTGAAAAGGAGGAGGAGTTCTTTTTAGTTCTTTTTTTTTTTTTTTTTTTTTTAATTTNTTTTTTTTTTTTTTTTTTTTTTTCAGATGCAATGAAACCTTAAATATTCAGTGTGGTCAAGATCTGTTTCCTGAAAGACTCATGACTATTACATTGCCTGCCTCCCTGCCTGGAAATTTAGTATGTAAACTTCTGAAATATTACTATGTTTTTCTCAGCACATCGTTTGTAAGAAATTCTAAAGACATTTTCTCTGGTGTAGAATAAACCAAATGGGAAAGGCAATATTACTGAATCAAAAATGCAGCATTTTTCATTAATTTGTGGATGTAAAAGTACAAGACAGTGGAGTTGACCTGACCTCCTACACTCAGGAAGGAATTTGATTGGCTGAGTGTTCAGAGAATTCTGTGACTGCTTAGACTTAAAACACACTGTGGGAAGGCAGGGAAATTGCTGCTTGCACAGTCCAAAATTTTCAAATGTAAAGGGACAAATATTTAAATAATAATATGTGTCTGTTCCCATTATTTTGTTTGAATCTTTCTGAAAATACATACACACACTCTCACTCTCACAGACAAATATGCTTTATCATCAGACATATCAGTTACTATTGCAGCTGGACTTTTTGAGGACAAACAGGTATCATAAAACCATTTTTTATGTGTGGTACTTTTACTAGCATAGTCTCAGCAGAAGCCCAAGATTGAATAAGCATGAAAATTGAAGTGCCTTTGTATTCAAAATGGTGCTCACTCATCCTTGGTGAAAGTCGAAGGAAGGCAAACATAGAGGAGCACGCACTGATGGTAGTACTGTAACTGCCTATAGACAAACCCAGGATTTTTGTTTCAGACAATTGCTACCCAGCAGAGTCCAAACAAAAGCAAAATGTCATCCTGGTGTGTCATTTGTGCTGACATTGTAAGACTTCAAAATGTTGCACTATTTCCTTGGGTCTTATTGTAACACAACCATTATACTATGTAATCTTTGTCATGATTGTATTGCAGAATCTGATACACCATAAACCTGGCACTCTGAGGGCAACCAAGACATATTTAACAGGAATAAAAAATAACCTTCAATAAAACGTGAGAACAATGGAAACCTTCCATGATATATTACACACAAGAATAATAAGTAACAAATTCCTGTAAAATATTCTAAGGCCAAAGACTAGTCAGGTCAGGACCCTTCTGTGCTATGGGCTGTGAAAGCATTTAGCAAATGATTCTTCTTTCCCCAAAGACTTCAGTTGATGAACCAGTCAGTTGGGGCAAAAACAGAAGGACATAATGCTACAGAAGGAGGCAGATTAATAGGACATAGTAACACAACATCCAACACAAGTAGTTCTTTTATCAAAATTATTCCTTATTGTATTTGAAAGCCAAGTGTTACAAATTCATTCGTGTGCTTGGACCTTGTCAGATAAACAAGTTTCAGACTCACCTTGTGAGCATATTGAAATGAAAGACATAAATAAATTCCTTAACTAAAAAATAGTCTCATGTATTATTAATTATTCCAAGAAATATTTTCCACATTTACAAAAACTGATGGCATTTAAACTAACCTTCACCGAGATCATAAATGCCCAGGATGCCTCCTTACAACTGCCCATTGAGAAAGCTGGTCTGAGTATGCTGTACATTGCTGGTTTGTATTGTTTTGTTTTTTTTCACTTAAATTAAAATTGTGCCTTGATGATTGCATTGTTGCATTCATCTTATTCTGATTTTTTTCCGTAGAAGAGAGATTGATTTTTGTGTTATCAACAGAAAGCCCAAGCAATGCCACAGTGCAAAACAATCACAAGCTGTAAAAGAATAGGAGAGAATAATGTGCATTTAAAATGGAAATGTGAGTTAAGTTGGACAATGGCAAAATCTAGCAGGTTACCAGATGTTTGGGTTAAAAGGACAACATCCCCGATGATGACAGTGATCTGCAACAGAAGAGGGAGCTCTCACTGCACTGGCCCCGCCAGCGGGCAGAGGTGAGGTGCCTTTTCCAGCTGAGCCTGTGGAGTGGTGATGCCCATTCCTTCCCCCTTTCTTTTCCCTTCTGAATATGATTCAATGCAATTTTCATATAAGTCCTTATAGAAAGCTATAGCAGAAGGCTCCACAGCAAATTACAGTCAGGTATGAGCAATGGATGAAACTCCGTAACACTTTCCAAGTCTAGCGGTCAGAGGGATATTTTCCTGACTTAGGAAGGCACATATTATCCCCATAGCAATCAGTCTGTTTCTTCCTGTACATGCACAAAACCCAAACACACTGGGAAAATTACTACAGCATAAATAATAACAAATATCAACTGTGTTTATGACAACTGAGAATGCAGACTGAAGTCTGAACTCACAAAATTTCATTAGGAGACTCTGACCTCATTGGGCTGAACGAAACAGTGACAGCGTGATTTTGAAATCTCCTCAGAGTAGCTGTTACCTCTATACATCACCCTTTCTTGTTTAATAAGCTGTTCCATGTGACTAAGAAAGTAGTCAAAGGTTAACATAGATAAATAGCTGTGTTTTATCCTCCATAGATAAACAATTACACCTAAGGTCTCAATTACAGACACCCTAGTGGTATTCTTGTTTGTTTGCTAACTCACTTGTATTGTTTTGGAGATAATTATTTCCAGATAAGCAGAGAAGAATGAAATGCTTAACAGTCAATATGACCCTCTGAAATAAAAGGCCACAATGCATCTAGATATTTTATGCAAAAATTGACTCCAAGTTAGAGACTCTAGAGGCTTGTTGTGATGTAGGTTTTGAGTGACATTATGAGACGTGCGAGGGTACCTTTCCTAATCTGCAGATACCTCTCCAGAAGGAGACTAGAATCCTATGTTTCAGTCCGTGAATCGTGCCCTGTCATTCAGCAGTGTCTGCAGGACTGCTTAAAACCTGGAGCAGATGCTATGACAAATCAATAACTTACAGTTATTGACTACAGTTATTAACTACAACTACAATGGACCTGCGGCATCTTTACCAGTCAAGTACCTGGTTAATCTTTTCTTCAACCATGCTACCCACTTGCAACATGTCCAAGGACACACTGGAGGACAATAGAATGTGGGTTCAATTGCCACTCTTGATTTCTTATTTGTTGCTTGATATTTGTTGCTCACACGTAAGGTCCTATGGAAGGTAGGTGCAATATATGCATCCATGAAGCAATCAACTTGTAAAAGACTGTAAAAGTAACTGTTAGAATAAGTCACCTACAACATCCCTTAAATACTGTACTCCACAGTATTTACTTAGTGGGTAGACTACAGGAATGTAATTTCAAAAATAATTGTAGGACTGAACATCTGCCCTAGAGGATGAATTAATGAAGTAGAGTAAGGGAGAAGTCAGTGAAAACACTGCAAACAAGAAATTCTACATGGGCTGGCAGGAATAAAATTTTTTTTTTCAATGACACATTTATTAAGACACATATTTCCCTATGACTTCTTGCACTGATTATTACAACTTTTTATCAGTTTAGTTTTACAAGAATTCTAACTGGCAACACAAATTTAAATATTGTGAAAACGACTACAAAACCACAAAACCCACCACCTACAAAGATTTTGAATGTTGTAGTTATTCCCAGTGTAGATGGACAAATTATAGAGCAATGCAGAGTATGTAACTTCTGGGCCAGGCTCATTGGTTGGGCACATGGTATTCCTGAAAACTTCAATTTTTTTAAGTTCTCCTCTAGATTCAGTCTTCCACTATTTGGTTGCAGCATTGTAACTATTATTATTCTCCTGTTTTTTTTCTTAATCCCGTGTTTGGCAAGCTTGCATTTGACTTGTATATTGGTCTGTTTTTTGAAATATTGTCCAAAGTTCCTGACAAAAAGGTCTTTTGCATCTGGCACCTGTGCAGGTGGAGAGGTCTTTGCCAGTTTTTGATAAATAAGAAAGTACCTCAGGAAGCATGAATCCAAAAATAATTTTATCAGAACAGTATTGGATTGCTGAGGGCTGAGTGGTATTACTTAAAAAGATGACACGGGGACCTTTGTAACACAGATTTGTTGTTCTTCTCTGATCAGAACTCTAAGCTTGGGTCACTGATGTGATTTACACAGTACATCCCTTCCATTACTTGCTCAGACACTAGCTCATACTTGTCTGAGGATGTCTAAAGCTGTGACTTACAGCAGCCATTCAGATTCCTGTGCCAGAACACGCAGGACCAAACCGCGGTGCGATGCTTCACCAGCATACGTGCAACTGTCCCTGCTCTGTGATCCCTTGGCAGCTGGCCTACCAAACCCTCTCACAAAGCACACTTTGCTGTTGCATACTACCAGCAAAGCTCATTTCTACTCATTATTTCTGGGAACATTTTTCTGGTGGTGCTTTGTGAAGTAGCAGGCAGAGTAATCCGTGTACTCTGTGAACTCGATAATGACCACGATCAGCCTTAAGGACCTTTGTAAAACTGAAATGCTTCACTTCTACAGTCAAATACGTGGGTTCCCTGATAATTTGTGACCCTCAAATGACACTGATCTGCTACTAGATGCATAATTTCCCTCAAAAGAAGGTCTAGCAGAAATCTTGGAGGAATTACATGTTACCATAAGTGTATGGGACAAATCCAGAAATACAAACACAGCTTGATTTAGACCTCTGTCTTTCCATAACTTACACTTTTGTTCATTGTCCATCCAAATTGAGTTTCTCCTTATTAGCTAAGTCCACTGAGTACTTTCGCCAGATCTCTTTATTTACCTCCGTATTTGTAACATTTTTTCTGCTCCACACTTTTTTTCCTGTAATTAAGGTTCCAGCTCATTGTCACTGATTATATGCCAAGGTGACATGATTTCTCGTAAATTGACATTGCTTTCTGCAATTTTACATCCTAACTCCTTAGAGACCTCTACAACCTTTTTCACTCCCACCAAATACTCCTCCCATGTTCTTCATATTGTCTTATTAGTGCCCTTGTAACCCGATACTCCCTGACAATCCATCCTGGGGACAACCTCGAGGAGCTGTTCTTTAAACACAATGTGCCAAATTATCTCTCCCAATCTTCTCATTACCATTGAAGAAAACTCTCAGGTAACAAACGGGCTAGCTATTCTAACACCTTCCCTCTTTGTCTTTTATACATGTCCTTGTTAAGTCATTACCGAGCTCAGTAAAGGAGGTTTTACAATATCAGTTATACTGGTCAGATTTTTCATTAGCTTTATTTTTACTTTCTTTATCAAGCATTCAGTAATCACGGCACCCATGTGTTGCTCAGTTCAATTCCCAAGGAGGTAATAGAAGACCAGACGATACACAGAAACCTAAAGGAGTCCCATCAGAGTATTCGTAGCTGCAGATGCTCCTATAATCTCCGCTGCCACCATCACTTATTATTGCATGATGGTCTGAGTGCACCACAGCTTTATTTTTCATCTCTAAAGGTACAATATCATCTGTGTTACTGGGTAAGCATGGCAGACACAAAATTAATGCTCTAAATTCTGTGCACAGACTCCATGTTCCTTCTTGCCAGTATCTTGCAGGAAAAAATCAACCAACCAACAACTTATGAATATTGCTAGGGACTGAGCTGTTATTATTATTAACACCCTGGGATTTTTATCATGTCCTTAGGTAAGTGCTGGCTGTTGCTACAAATGTTCATGTAAGTGTGCCCCAAGCTTAGCGGGATTCTGGATTTCTTGTCTGCTGGCTGATGTTTCAAATCCTGCAGGATATTTTTTCTCCCTTTCAGTAAAGGAAGCTTTTCATTAAGGAAAGCAATTTTAGATTCTGAGTCTCAAGTACTTTGCAGTTCTGTATGAGCTGATGTCTCCAGACTATATGAAAACAGATATCTGAGAGGCTCTTTATGTCAGCTTGTTTTAATAGCTGCTGATGCTGACCCTAGTGGATCAGCACATCCTTATGCATAGGCAATTCTGTTTCAGATAGACATCATTGCCTCCATATAGCCAACAAATGTTATCCAGCTTTGGATCCACCTGGGAATCAGTCTCTCACTTCACCTCTTAAATCCATGGCAAGTAACTCAGAGCTGAAACTCTTCTAGTTTTTCACTCAGTTAATTAACAGTCTCTCCAAGCATGTATATGTGAGGCTGACAATTAACAGCTGCTACTTTTAATAAGACCCTAATTTCTGCATTCACATTTGTAAATATATAAATACATCTGCTGTAGTATTATCCATCATGTTATTGACCTTCTCCAACAGAAATTCTCTGTGTTAAACTGTTCTTCAACCTTCTTTTCATAAAGGATTTGCTCATTTTTTACATAGTTTCCTCTTTACCTCTGAATTCGTACACAGTACAGAACTGTACTGGGAACTGCTGAGCAAAAAGTAGAGAAACTGATGATAGACTCCTTAATGTACACTTATAGTACACATATAGTACAAACTCTGATTCCTAAAGAAATTTTCAAAGCTGCATCTGGTCACAGGGCTCAAATATAGTCTTTGCTGTCTTGGAAACATTGCTTTGGTCCAGAGCATTTTGAGATGTTTTGTTTTGAGGATTTTTTTTTTTAATCCCAGGTGGCTTTCCTAAAAATAATTCTGAGCCCTAGGCCTGGGAATTGGCTAATAGTAGAAAAAAATGTTAAATAGAATTTGACCAGAAAATCCACTTTGAACACTCTCCTCTCTATTTCCTTTCTTCTTTACAGTCAAAAGGAAGAGTCTGACTGATCTGTCATGAACTGTAGGGAAAACAGGAGAATCTTGAATAGAATTTATATAAAGTATTCAATCCCATCCTATGACAACTTAAGAGGCATAGTCATTTCACTTGAAGATGGGAGACAGGTATGAAAGGCTTATCCAGAGTTCTTTCGATGATTTAAGAAAGGCTGCCCTACTTAACAGGATAGTTAGCTTTTCTGCTGCCTGAACCGGGGGATACAAAAGAAAAAGTACCCGAGGAAGCCCTAGGAAGCAAGGAATTATGAAGAGTTCCAGTGGAGAGAAGCTAAGAAATCAATAAAATGTTCCAGAAGCTCCTCCAAGCTATGAGCAGAAGGAAACTTCTGAGGAAAAAAAACAAGGACCTAATGTCAAATCTGTGATAGAAGCCCAAAAGACAACAACATTGACTTCAGACTCTTCTGATCTCTATACCTGACTTCTTGGTGGAAGGGAGAAAATCAGGAGTGCTTTCTCTGGGAGCACTAGGGAAAGAGTCATATTTTGAGGTACTGAATTAGGCACTGCTGCCATACTTGCCCAACTCATACTTACCTGCACAGTTGCTACAACTCCTATCGATCCACAGCGCAGTGCAGAACATCACTTGTGGGCAACAGTGGTCACCCCACAGCATTCCTGATACCACCTCACTGCAGTTCCAGCTTCAGGACCTCTGTCTGCAGATCTTGAGTTCCTTCCTCAGCTCCAAGGGACCACCAGGAAAAACATCTCCTAGGATTCCCTAGGACTAGTGTGCAGGGTGAGCGCTGAATCCCAGGCTTCCGTGTGATGAATGGAAGGGCTGACCTCCTGACCTGCAGAAAGGCTTTTGGGAGAGGGTGACCCGCAGAAGGCAGCGTAGATGGCCCAGCTTTGTCAAAGGCTCTGTGCCCCAGCACCGAAATAAGCAATGTGGGGAAGGTGGCTTTGGGCATTTTAAATGAGGCAAGGGAACAGTATTGAAGCTTTGAAAACTGATTAAGCAAGTAGAATGCAGAGCTGAGTCACTCTATTTGTCTCTCTGTGTGCATGTGTACATATATAGACACATATTTTTGTAAGAGTGTGAGTGTGTTTGAGTGAGGATATGAGAAAAAGAGGCATTCAGTTCCAAAAGACACTGCAATACCGAAATGCGAGCTGAAGCTGTCACATCATCTGAAACAGATCCAGAAAACACGTGAAGACACAGTCTCAGATATTTTAAAACTTCTCTTCAGTGTTTTGCTCACATTTGGTAGCATTTAAACCTGATATCCTTTATGGCTTTTCTTTTTTTTCCTGAAACCAACATTACCCTTTTGAAGCAACGTTTGATGAAAATGCAAAAATTCTTGGCTAGCAAAAGATTTTTTTTTATCTCCCAAAGTCATATCATGCAGATTCATGCAGTGAAAAAAACCCGCTGATGTTCTTATGAATAAAAGAAGGATTAGGAAGATTAAAATGCACACCACCAGGCTCGTTGAAAAAAGGCTCAAGTATATGATATAGCCTTCTGAAAGCTTTGCCTTGAGGATCACAGATGACGCTGTTCTTGTCTTCGCTTTTGGGTAGTTCAGAGAGATGCTGGGTCTGGGTCCCCCATATTGAGCTTTTCATAAAAGTTGCAGTAAAAAGGACATTGCAAATAGAATGCTGCTGAGTGAATGATCAAATTTTATTTTATTTATTTATTTTTGTTATTACAGCCAGATGTTGCCTCAGGAAGTTGAAACAAGGAGTCAGGAACTGACAGTTTAATAATTAAATTGGGAAAGTTGGCAGGCCTCCTGCTACTTCCTCTAATACGTAGCATCTTTGAATGGAAGTGTGCACAGTATCCCAGTGGCACTCCTTCCGAACTGGCTCATCAATTATTGGGTAATGATTTTCTGTCGAGGCAACAGCAATGCACAGGGCCTATTACACCAGCTACACAAAGTTAAAAAGACATTAGGAATAAAGCTTTCGCCGTGGCTTTTACCAACATTTCTACACAAGAGTGCCTAACGCTGACATGTGTTTATTAACACTTAATAATGTTTACATAATTCTTCCTTCTGCTCATTATAGCTGTCAAAAACCTGAATAGAGAGTGTTTTTGCCTGTTTTAACTCTTGAAGACTTTGCAGTCTCTAAGTTGAGATGAACAGCAGCTTAGAGGATACTGAAGGCCCAGCCAGTTCCTGTGCTGCTCGGATGGAAGGTTTGGAGCCCGCTGCCCACCTTTTCTCCCTCTTTTCTTCCCTAGCAGGAATTCTTAACATTTCTCACTGCACGCTCTGCTTCCCGTCGGGCCACACAGCTGCAGAAGGCACGGAGAGTCACCGCAGCCGTCAAGGCAAGAGGAGGCACATCAGCACCCCAGGTGTCACAGGGGGTGCCGGGCTGAGAGTCTGATGGAAGAAGAACTTTATCCGGAGGCTGCGGGCCGAGCAGTCAAACACTGAGGGCTCGTTGGCCTGAGGGGGCGGCGGGTTGAGGTGAGGCCGTCCCATGCCCCTGTCCCTTGCGCTGGGCGGAAAGAGGGACGGGGACACCACTGCTCTGACCGGGCGGGACCGCGCTCCAGCTCAGAGGTGCCTGACAGCGTCCGAGGATCAGGGGGGTGAGCCCGGGGGGGCCTCCATGCCCTGTCCGGCCCCGCACCTGCAGAGCCCCCGCGGAGCTTCCAAGCGGGAAAGGTGCCCGAGGGACCCCCGCTCCTGCTCCCGCTCCCGCTCCCGGCCCCTC
>VZRZ01015301.1:357319-382755 GCA_013398175.1 Climacteris rufus | reverse complement strand
GTGAGCGCGGTGGCTGCGCAGGGAGCGCCGGTGCCCGTCCTTGCGCGGCTGCTGCCGCACCTCCCGCCGGCCCCGCGCCCCGGCAGCTCGGGCAGCCGAGCGGGGCGGGCGCCTCTCCGCGCCCGGCGGGAGTGAAAGTTCAGCTTTGCCGCTCCGCTCCTCGCCGGAGGATACTGTTGGGACGTGGTGGCAGCGAGCTGTGCGGCTGGAGCGGGGATTGCTTCTGGGTGAGTGAGGCTGGCGGTGTGGGGGCTGCGGGATCCCTTGTGCCGCCTGCCCGGGAGCGATCCGTGGTCAGCAAATACAGAAGATTCAGCAGCGTGCGTGCGTGTCTCAGGCGTTGATACCAGGAGGTGATAGGGATGCTCTTTATGCATTTCTGGTGTTTTCCAGTAGCACATTGTTGTCTGTATGTAGAGTGACAGTTTGGTCACTTGAATCTGGGGCAGAATTTTGCTGGTTTGGATGGTGTTGGTAATTTGCCTTTGGCCAAGACATGCTTTCACTAGCATTTAAGCAAGCTGTGTGTAACAAAATATGAAGGGCTAAATTACTGGCAGTAAATGCAGTCTAACTTTATGCTGTGAAGAGAGACAGGGAACAATGGCATGGATTCTGAAAACAAAGTAGTTAATGGAGCAACACAAAATAATGATTGTCCAAGGACTGTGCCGAATCCAGAAGATGCCCACCAGGACAGTACAGCAACAGTTCAAGGAGAGGAAATTCACTGAGACTGCTCTTCGTCTCTTTCTCTTGGAAGAGTTCTCACGAGGAAGTTTAGCAAGCATGAGTTAATTATATAGGATGCTATGGCTGACTGAAGGAATTGGATACCTAGTGCAAAAGCCTGTGCGTGTGGGAGAAGCTGATTTAAGGTAAAGTGGTGTCAATGCAAATTTAGACGGGTTGTGTCATTGTGGTAGAAGTTGCTATGTGGACATCGCTTGTTTGCAGTTCTGGTTATGTAATTTGGGAAGAGTTGGAAGCAAAACTGAATAAAAAACATTGCTCTTAAAATAAGAGCATCAGGAGTTAGTGTGTGCTTTGTTTTTTAACCAAGGAAGTTGGTTTTGATTTAAAATATTAATTAAATCGTTCCTTTATGAACCAAGCTCTGGGTAAGAGCTTGATGTGTCAGCATCTGTCTGTGTCCTTTTTAATGATCAGAGAAGGTTGATCCTCAGCTTTTTATGTGGGTCAGCTTCCAGCAAAATATGCTTTGCTAGATGAAGGGTTGCAGGATTTGTCCTTGTATAGTAGTGTCACACTTAGTAAATGAGAGCGCCTCAACCTGGGTTGTCATTATTTGTGACTAAGCGTGCTTGTGAAGAATGCAAAGTGGCTCCACCACAGGTGGTTGCACTTTGGGGTACCTTGCACCTCTTTTGCACCTTCTTGCAGAACTGGGTGGTCTCTCAGTCCTCTTGCATTGTCAGGCTAATTCACCCTAATAGCAGTAGGGTAAAGCGTCTCTGTTACACATGAAAATTGAGTTCTCTCCAGGTAGAATAAATGGCACCATCAAGGACTGCTTTTTCATTTTCTGCGGAGGTAATTATGTCTGTGTCTGTAGTGAAAGGGATTTAGTGATAGAGCTTGTTTTGGGGGTAATGGGTCTCTAGTGTGGGCAAGGTGTAGAAGGCTCAATGTTCTCACATACCCATATTTCTGTAGAATTAAATAAATTACTATAGCAAATTTGTAACTATGAGTGTCCACAGGTGTGTACAGTAGGAGTTTGAGCCAGGTGTGCCTGAAAGGGATCACCCATTTTCCCACTTCTGTTGATATGGATATGGTGGGTAGGTCGCAGAAACAAAGTCCCTGTTGACTTCTGTGGATTTACAGAGCTGCAAGCAGGTTCAGCGAGATCTGTGCTAATAGTGGTGTTTCACACAGGTATTTTCAAGACAAAGATAAGTTTTCCATTACTTTGCACCCCAGGGTGGGATTCTCCTAGTAGGTGATACAAACAATGATTTATAAAGCTGCCGCTTCTCAGTGGGATGTAATACAAAGTCCAGGCAGTGTCATCCAGCTGTTGAGCAGTTACAGTGTGCTTTTTGTTATGGTGGAAGTTTTTCTAACCCTTTTCAGCGAGGAGTTACTTTATGCATGAGGCTTTAATATCTTGCCTGGTTTAATAACCTGTTGTTTCATTAATATTTTGTAGTATTGAACTCTATAAGTTATCTGCATTGAATCTGTCGTCTTTCAATATCATTGGCTCTCTCTTGTTTATCTATTAGGAGGAGACAGTAGCTATTGAAATTCCCTAATACAGCTTAGCTGATCTTAATTATAGTAATGGAGTCTATTGAAATGAATATTGAAAGTGCAAACTGTTGTTAAAGCTTGGGCAAGATACTGGGGGAAAATTATGTCCAATTTTTTCTAATTTGGAGGTTGTATTCTAATTGAGTATTCAATATTATAGGAGACAATCTTTGACTCCCAAGACACTGATGAAATGTCACTTAAATCATACTTCCCTCCCTCAAAGCAATGTGCAATATTCTGTTTGCTGAAATACTGGGAAATCTTAGAGAATTGAAGACTCATTAAACTTCTTATTTTCTGTAATCTATAGTTGAGCTTGTATTCAAGGTAGATGGATTGGGAAATGCTGAACATATAGGAAGTACACACATAAGAAAACAGGATTAGGCCCACTGTGAAAAAGTCAAACAAAATACAGGAAAATAAAGAAAATCTATAGAATAGACATTTACCTATAAGGAATGTTTTTTTTTTCTTATTTTTAAGAGCCACTCATGTTAGTGAAAGCAAAAAGAACTTCATTTTATTAAATATTTATTTAGTTTGTTGAAGTAATACTTCGTAGGTTTTGGATTTATTTGCTACACCACCTGAATATTTCTCTACTGTTCACCTCGTTGTTTTATCCTCACACTGAGCTTATTATTGAGCTTGTTACTGTTAATTTTGGTTACAGCCATATATATTTTTGTAGCACTTTATAGCAAGTCTGTAGGGCAATAGACTCTACCGTATCACACATCTAATTTATAACGGTATTTTTCAGCAATTGTAGCAAGTCTTGTGCTCAGATCAGAATTAAAATTATTTAAGTATAATTAAAATACAGCAGTGTTACTGAAATGATGAAATGCATATGAGCTTATTCAGTTTTTCTTTTCACTAGACTTCTTTTTGGTTATTTTTAGTTTTAATACAGAGTGCAAGCTGTTGCTAATTAGCATGGCACTCTGGAGGTGGTCTCTATGTAAGCTAAATGGAGAGGATAGGATGAAGGGGGGAAAAAACCCCCTGACCTGGAGACATAAAAGTACCAGTCTTGGAGTCATTAAAAAGCTTTGCACATAGAGTGGGTTTTGTTCTTTTTGTTAGACAAGTGATCTCAAAACCTTTCTAGGTCATGTGTAGAACTTCAGAGCTGGGTTGAATCCTGTGCCCGTGTGTGTTTGTGCTGGGTGCCCCCCTCTCCAGAGTTTCTTAGTTTCTCTTTTACTTTTCATGCGGTGCTACAACTTGTCCCCTGTTTAGTAGGCTGGTGTGGGCAATTGAAGGGTGGCACTGAGGTGCTGGGTGCTCCTGCGGTTCCAGGTTTGCAGCAGGCTCGCTGAAGAGGTGCTGTTAACAGCTCTGGGGTGTTTGCCATGGCTTTTCTCTCATGAATGCAGAATGTTGCAGACACTGATGTTTGCTACTGTTCTTAAATTGCTGAGGGTTTATTTATTTTGAGTTTGTGTGTAATAGGAACAATTCTGCTTACAGTATTCACAAATGAATGTACAGGTGTGTTTGTGTGCATAAATAGTTCTGTGTCCATTTTTCAATGTTAATACATTATTAATTCAATATTTCCTTCTTGGGTGGAACTTCAGCATCTGCTAAGGGGACAGGTTTTGAACTTGAACAGCTTAATCTTGAGGTGTGGGGCTGTTGATTTTTGGAATATTTGGCAGTCATGATTCCAGAGGTTTTAGCTCTTATCTAGGCAGATATGAAAAAGCTTCTTCCTGTGCAGCAATATGTAGCAGAATAATAGAAGACAAGTTTTAAAATAAATAATAAATAAAATCTTTATTAAACCCATTCTTCCATATGGGGAACATCCTATGAAGTTGTATTGAAACTGACTTCCTTGGCTTTCTGAATGAAACCTGATTCACCCCCTGTGAGGGTGTGCTTTGTGCTGCCATGCAAGGAAGTGTGGTCTCAGTGCTGGTAACAAATCTCCCTTTTCTTCCATATTCTTCCCCTTGTATCTGTTCTGACCTATGTCTACATTCTCTGCAAGTGCTTTGGAATTAGTGCTGTCAAGTGAGTGGCAGGTACTGCTCCTTTCATCAAATCAATGCAGTGCACCTTATCTCAAAATATGGATTAAAATCTTTTTCTTTAAGAGAGGGTGTTCTAATCTATAGAATTGATACATGCAAATATTTAACAAAAATTGTCAAAGTAACTAATAAAACCTACTCTTCAAAGCTTTCGGTCTAGAGTTCAAAGAAAAGTCAAAGGAAATTGTGCATCACGTGTCTTTTTTTTCTGGGGTCAACTGCAGGAAGCTGTATAGCTACATTCTAAACCACATTAAATTTTCTTCAAATGTTGGTATTTTTTTGTTTGTACACCGCAAAAAGTGCTGTTCCAGAGTGTTTAGGTGACCTGAGATGCCACTCAGTGCATTATCCTGTTGAATCCTTTATGCTGTTACTCTGAGATTGTCCTCAAAGCTTGCTTTTGGATCAGAAATAAGGTACCAATGGTCCTTTCTGTTTTAGGGGACCTGCAAAGCAATGTTGTATGATCAAGGTGAAGTATGTGAAAGGCTTTGTTACATTTTCATAAATTGTTTAAAGAGTTTTAACTTGGAGCAGCCACCTTGTTTCAGCTGGTGTCTGAAGTACGTGGCATACAGGGAGATGCTGAGGGATCTGGGTTTGCCTGGTCTGGAGATTAGAAGATGAAGATGTATTGTTGCCTTCCATTTCCTAATAGCCTGTTTTGGAACAGGGAGCAGTGCTATCCTCTCAGGTGTACAGAGAAAGGATGAGGTGCAGTTGTCACATATAGAAATACAGACATTCTGACCAGGCATAAGGAAAAAAACAATTAACAATCAGAAGGGTTAAGCTCTGACTTGAGGTCTGTGGAGGTTGCAAGATTTGACCTTGGAGATTTAGAAACTTGACGGGACAAGACTCTGAACAACTTGTTCTAACTTTGAAATCAGAACTGCTTTGACAGGGAATTGGAGGACATGGCCTCTAGAGGTCCTTTTCAGCCTAAATTATTCTGATTCTGTAAGAGGATTTCCCACAGAGAAAATAAGTGTTGTAAGAGTTATGCTAAATACTCTTTTAAATTACATTTTTAGAAGGAAGGAGCTGTTTGTTTGTGGGATCAGAGGAGTCCTTTGTGTAGTACTCATGGTCAAGGTAATTTAGAATAAAAATGGGTAAAGAGCAGGTGCAAAGGAACAAGTTTAAACTGTTGGGCAAAGTGCTCCAGCATTGTGCTGGTGCCTTGACTACTCACAGTCTTGCTGCTGTGTTTTGAGAATAGCTCTGACAAATAAATGTGTCAAGTCGTAGCCTTTACTGGATTTGGCTGAGGGTACCACTGGTGAGTTCTTCAAAAGTCTGGGAAGGTATACAATACATACTAAATTTGAAATGACTCTTTGATAAAAAAAAAAAATGTTGTTTTTGATTTTTGGGGATTTTTTTTGACAGAGTGACTGCTGAAACTCTCCAAGATTGATTGTTGACACATCCTTTGTGCCCAGCATGATGAGAGTACTCTCTGCTGGTGGAGTTGCTCATGCTTCCTAGTTGTGGCATCACGTTTGATCATTGTTTTTCTGTAACATAGTGCTTGAATAGATGTTTTTATGAAAGATATTTTTATAATTTTATTTCTCAGAACTAAGTTCCTGCTAAGGCGAACAAAATACCAGCACCATTTGTCTTGGGCATCTGTGTGATGTCCTAGTGATAGCACCAGAAATCCCCATAGATTTGGCCTTCAGATTTCAGTGATGACCAAATAGCCTATGTTACATGTAGTTCTGTCAGCATTATTCATCCAAATGGTATCTCACTGAAATTACATGAACTTTATATGCTGATGTCTCTGTGTTCAAACTGGAAAATTCAGTAGTGGAGAACAAGTTGTATTTGTTATCCTGTACCCGTGTGTGAGAAATACATGCATGTATGTGTGCAGACATGATACATTCCTCACTCCTTCTCCCACAAAAAAACCAACAGTAACTTCCCTGCTCTTCCCCCAAACAGATAGATTTGGGGTTTTTTTTGCAAATGACATTAAATGCCTTTACCAGTCCTTGAGTTAGGTATGCTAGCTGGGATTCAGGCTTAAAAGTTAAGGCTCTTGTTCAGCTTTTCAGAAAGACTGTTGGAGACAGTATATGTCTAATCAGCAGCAGTGTAAGTAGATGTTATCAATCTGGGCTGCTGTCTTTTCTCTGGAGGCCAGATTGAGTGTGGCCTTTCTGCAAAGGTACAAGGGGCTTATATAAAAGCTTGAATGATTGCTGTCAGCGCTCTGCAGGCTGCACAGACTTCAGTGGCTTTTCTCTCCGGGGGATGCCTACCTGTGCAGGCCACAGGATGGGGATTGAGGAGGCACATTAAGGAAAGCAAGCTGTTGCTCAGAAGTCTATCAGTCAGGAGATACACTATCTTGTACTCCCTACAGGGGAGGGAAGCTGCAGCTTTTTACTCTGTCCCTTCCTTTCCTCGAGTCCTACTTTTGCCTACTACGATTTTTAAATTTTTTGTTACCATTGAGGTGCCAGCTTTTCAGCTCCAAGTTAGACTTCCAAAAGGACCTGAGAGTGATTTACTATCAAGGGGTATTAGCAAGTTGGAATCCCTTTTAACTGCTCTGTGTATTTAAATCATACTTGGGGTAGGTTTTCCTTCATTGTACACAGATTAAAGGAAAGGATGATTCCTTTAATTTTCAAATAAAAGGTGCAATGCATGAATTGTTGAGAAAGCATAAGAAGAAGGCCAAATATCTCTAGATTCAAATGAGAAATCTGAGAGCAGCTCTTGATTCTAACAAGATTGTGATACGGAAACAAAATATATACAAATTAGGCCGGGCTTTTTGGTTGTGTTTTACAATGAATTTTAACAGCATTAAGTGTGTATCTTTGATTTAGGATTTGGGAAGCCAGTAGAGAAGTGTTTTCAAAGTAATATCATGAGTACTAAGGCCTCATAATGTAAGCACTTTGTTCAACACTCATTGTTTTGTAGTGCTGTTGATATGAGAGAGAAAAACTTGTCTTTTGTGGCTGCAGTTTGTGCACTCTGGTAGAGTTTGAGACCGGGAAATTTTCTGTTGAAGATGAAGAAGAACATTATGGAGCAATTTCTTTTTCATTGTTCTTTCTTTTTCCTTCTTGACTACTTTCTCTCTTGTCCTTCTTTTATTGTTGGGCAAGAATGGCTTGACAGAAACAGTGCCCAGTTGGGTCAAGAGGATTGGTAGAGATCCTGTTACTGAAATCACATTTCCCCTTTCTTTTAAAAGGGGATAGAATTTTCTTGTGTTGATGGTTCAGCTGCAAAGTTGGTTCAGCTTTTTCCAAACTTGATTGAACTGGGGAAAGTTAATTGAATATGCTTGATGTTAATGTAAACATGATTGACTGGCCCTGGAATTCCCTTGGGTGCTCACAGGGAATTTTGTCAGGGGCACCTATTTCTCCCTGGAGATGGAACTGAGGCCAGTGTTACAATTGACAGAGGTGGGAAAAGGAAGAAAGGAAGCATGTCATGAACCTGAGACAGCACATTCAGAGACTTAGTGAAGCAACTCTCTGGTTTAGATTTCTCCTTTGTGGATGTTGGAGATACCATGAAGATCTCTGATTTTGCCCTGAGTATCTTTGTTCTGGTGATGAGTGTGTTTGCCTCATTCCTTCAGAATTTCACTGTGTAACTGCTCTTTCCCTGTATTCTTCCAGGATGTCAAACTGGCTTAGGTCCATGAAGACTATGCTGGTGTCAAGCTCCCTCTGACTTGCCTCCAGTTCTCAGGAGCAAAGGTACAGTTAGCAGGGGTAAGTTAAAATCCACTCACAGAACCCCCTGAAGGAAATGAAGACTTTAATTAGTGCCCTCTCCTTTGCATGGGAGTCTCTGGTACATTTCTTCCTTCTGAGTTGCTTGGTCCATGACAGCAGGCTATCAGTGATAGAGAAGGGAAAATCCAAAAAGCAGAGTCACTTTGAAATGATAGTGAAAAGTTAATGAATAGAGCACTTACAGGGCAAATACCGATGCAGGCTGTGTGTGTCAGGAAAGCACTTTGAAAGTGAAAAGTGCCCCCCTGTTGGTTTGTTCTCCTTTTAACTGATCTCTTTGAAAATCTACTTGGAATCACAGTTGAACTGCCATGATAAAATATGTTTTTGGTAGATAAAATTGAAATAATACACATTTAGCAATTGGGAGTGTTGCTGAAAATAGTAAGCACGTGTAGTAACGAACACAAATTCCCATTTCTTGTTTCATCCTAAGGGCAAAGTACCCTTGGTGCAAAGCCCAGGGGACCTATATAGTCATTAACAGATGGAGGGGGACATTAATCTTCTCCCCACAAATCTGCCCCAGCACATAAAGCAGGGAGCGTCTGTTGTGAGGAGTGCTAGAGGTGGTATTAAACATGATAGTATCGTTTATAATCACAGTGCCAGCCGTTCTTTCTGTACATTGCTGTGTTTTCTTGGTACTCTGAGGCTCTGGATCTCACTTTTTCTATCTATGTACAATAAAGAGTGACAGTGTTTTTGCTTCCTGAGATGCTGGCAGAATTTTCTTCCAACACTCTTAAAATCTCTCTTTTGCTGTAAGCACTAGGGTACGTTAGGATATACTTTAAGTACTTTTTGTGCTTAGGGAGAAATGTATCTTTTTTCTGTGTCATTCAGTCTCTCATTTGGCAGTCAGCTAAGAGACAGGCATGGTTAATGAGGTATCTCAACATCGTGTTTTTATGGGAGCATAGTTAAGGTTAGGACTATGTCCAGTCTCCAAACTGCCTAGTGAGTATTCTGTATTTGGAAACAAATGCCAGCTGGCAGTGGTTAAGGAGTGCATGCTTATTCTGCTCGTGATAGCCAAAACACGCTCCCTGCTGTGTGCTTTTGGCAGCTTTGCACTGGCAATATGTCTCAAATGCCAGTTGCATGTCCTCCTTTCCTCCTCCTAAGTGTGTCCCATAAGACATGATTTAGCCGAAATAAAAATGTGCCTCTGTTCAACTTGGTAATGTATGGAAAGAGAGAGAAGGCTTGTTTTCAAAGCACAAAGTCTTTCTGAAACACCTGTAGTACATTATTTCTATAGTGGAAATAAAAATATGATTAATGTGTTTTCCTATACTTGGTGTCAAATTAACCTTAAATTTCTGAAGATCTGATGATTTTTGTGACACCAATCCTTAGGCATACTATGCTGAAAATTTTGTGTAATTTATTCTCTGTGAGAGTGCTGGTTGGAATTTTAGACCTAAAGTGACTGCATATTAAGTTTATATAAAGTTCTAAATCTATTTGTCTGGTCCTTTTATTAATTACATTGGTGATCAAATTAACGGCGTTAATTTGTGTTCTGAACGTAAGCATCACCTCCTTTTTATTTGTTGAATTGTTTTAAGTCAATAAACATCTGAAATGGTATATTTTATTGAGAAGATACCTTGCATGTAGTCAGAGTGACTTTTGCAATCAAGTGTTGCAAATCATAGAATAGTTTGGTTTGGAAGGGACCTTTAAAGGTCATCTAGTCCATGTGCTTAGGGGAATTATTTTGAGCAGTTCATGAGTTGTGGTACATTGGATACAAGTTCTTAAGAATTTGAAGGTAAATAAATCCAGTCTACGTTTCTCTGTCATTTTTTTCTTCAATGACAGTATGAGAAAATATAAAAAAGGTACAGTTTGACAAAAAAATGCGAAATACTGAAGCTTTTCAATGCAATACTCAACTGTACTTAGGGTCAAGTCAACTGTAAGGTAATCAAGCTGTGCTTAAAACTTGGATTTAGAATTACCTACATATTTAAGCTCTGTGTTGCTTTTTGTTCAAGAGAATCTCTTACCTCCTTTGTTTGTAGCAGATCTCAGTATTTGGGAAGATGGTAATTCTCAAACAAGGAAAATGACGTTTTCTTTTCTACATCAATGCAATTGTGTTGAAATCTGTTAAGATACAGAAATTTAAAAATCAGGTTATCTTTTCTAACCTGTGTTCCTTAGGAAAAAGGGTCACCTTGACAAAATTGCGAGCTTCCCAAAGCTGGGATCACACAGTCACTGGAGAGGGAAGGAGCCTTTGCAAAGGGCCAGGCTTGCAGTTACCATGCTTCCAAGTGTCTGCTGAAGCCTGCCTGTGGTAGCTGGTTTAATGCTCCTGGTGCCCACTCTGCTTTCACAGTAAGAACAATCTGCACCTCCTAGGCAGGAGGTAAAAAAAGAGGGCCTGACTGTGACCCTTTCCTCAAACCCATAGCTTTCCTCAGCAGACTGATACCACTGTCATGTAACTTTCTCCTTCTTTCTGGCAAGAAGAACTCAATTCAGTTGCTTCCAACAGCTGATCTAAAATAATAGTTCAGCTTTCCACGTAAGTGCTTTGTCCCATCCATCATCCAGCTATATCCTGTATATCCAAGGGCATGGGTGTCTTTTTTTCAGGTACTTGAATGTTTTTGTAGTTGTCTGTGCTATAGTGGAGTTGGGAGTCCAGTCTTTCTGTGATCTGTGTTGAGGAAGCACCGCTGCACGTTGGTTAACCGTATTCATGCTCTAAAAAATCCCTAGGGTATGACGTGCAAAAAGGAAGGTATTTTAGAAAGTAGGTTGCAAAATCAAACCCTCAGAAGCTGTGAAATGTCAGATTTATGTTATTTTCTTCTGTGCTTGTAATTGATGCAGGAATATAGATCTTGCAACTTTAATTTCACCACATCCTAATTGGATAACTCTTACGTTAAAAAAATGTTTGGCATGGTTGTGGTACTTTGTAAATAGCACAGTACCATTTATGTAGGAGGAAAAAGTATTCACAGAAGAATGATTATAGAATTTGTGCTAAGTTATTATGTACATGTAGAAGAGAAACAGAATTGGTTCAACAGATTTTAAATTCCATGTCAGCTAAATATATTTTAATTATATAAACTTAATGTGTAACCTAACTGTTTTCACTAAAGTTTCTCCTGTTTATGCTGGTGTTGAATTCTGCCTCTAGTCAAAAAGAACTTTTTCTAAAAGTTCTGCCAACACGGTTTTTTGTCTTGGAACAGCTTTGAGGCTTGCCAGCAGTGTTATTTCTTTTGAGTTGCAGGAGCAGCTCCAGTTACATGCCAAAATATGGTCTTATTTTTAAACTGAAAAATAAATGAAACCTATGTAGAAATGGAAACTTTGTGGAATGCCAAATTCTGACCACGTTATTCCCATTGGAACCACTAGGACCAATTTTGAAGTCTGCACTGTCTTTATAGCATTAAGAGTTATTTCACAATGAGGGAAATACTGGCAGAAATGAGTGTAAGAAAGGCAGGAAATCTGCCAAGGTCCATGTCTATTTTAAAAAAGTTGTTATAACCTACTTGCTGAGATATGTTTTATGCAGATATCAATTTTAACCAGACTTCAGTTATGGCCATCCAGCCTCCATTTCAAAAGTGTTATTCTGTAGAAAAGAAGCAGATTGAAAAAATTTGGTACCTCAATATTTCAAATTAATCATAGTGTCGTGAGTTTGGCCTGTTTTCCTAATACAGCTAGGCTTACGAGCTTGGAGGCTCTATTTGTCAGGCTTCTTTCCTTCCCATTTTTCTTAGTTTTCAAAGTGTTTGTCCAATGACCAAAGCAGAATTTTAAAGTTAGTTTCAGTAAGATAGGGGTTAAAACAGATGGAGGGGGTTGGGAAGGGGAAATACAGTATTCCAGAAGTGATTGGTTTGCTCCAAGAGTATCTTCCTCAGATACTAACCCTAGTAAAAAAGGCCCAGGTGTTTTGCCTCCAGCAGTGTGAAAGGACTCAAATCCACTGAGGGCTTTGTGAAGAGGCTCTAGTGATTTTGGACAGTTGTTGACTTTCAGCTTGTGTGAAAAGGATAGAACAGGTCTGTTATCATACTATTCCACAATAAAAAGGAGGGGAAAAATTGTGTTACTACTCCAGAAGATTTCCCAAGTGTTTTGCATCTGGAATCTGAACTTGGTCTCTGAGCTGAAGCCTTCAGAGCAGTTACAGAGATAAATATAATCAAGCTGAGCTCTGCAAGTATGATGAGTACTAAAGGAGAAAGCAGCTGCCATTCTAGCATTTTGAAAGCATATTCAGCCAGGTAGTACAGGTTAGCAAAAATTCTAGTAAGACCTGAAATATTCACTGGTTTTGACAGCTGAGCAGTTGTTCTGGCTGCATCACCAGGCAGCTGTGGTCCTACAGTCCATGTCTGAAGGACAGCACATTGCTTAGCACGGCTCTGTGCTCTTGACAGTAATGTGTTTGTAGATGAGTGCAGCTGGGCAGTGCTACACTGGCACTCAGGGGTTTTATTGCCACTTCTCAAGGATGATTCCTGAAGAGCATTGTTAGCAGTGTAGCTGGGGAATTGCATGGAGTTGGAGGGTGAGGTTGGTAATTTCTAGGATTACAAGAGAGGCCGGCGTGATGGACTGCACTTCCAAACCTGCTGTTTCTGGGTACTGAACTTCTGATCAGGTTGTAACCTACAGAGCAAAAGTTCTTATTTGAGGAACTGAATTCACCTTGGCCCATGCATTGTCCTTAGACTGGAAAATGGGCTGGATGGATTTATGTTTTGAGCAGAGATAGCCCCTTTGCTCAGATGGCAAATTTTAGACATAAACCTTATGCTTTGTGCGTTTACACTGCTTTTGGGATGGACTTGTAGTACCGCTTCTACTTGCAATAGCGTAATACATGCTACTTTTATCTCAATTCCTAAGGTGGGTCTTCATTTTGTACCTAAAGGGAATTAATAATAGTGTTCTGTAGGCTTTCTGGCAGGGAATGATCAGCCCTAGGGATCTTTGACTGTAGTAATCTCATTGACAGAAGATGTAACTTGCCGTAAATTGGATTTCCTCTTTCTGAAACCTGAAATGACCTGTATCTATGAGTTTTAGAAAGAAGATGAAGATTCAGGGTGTCAAAAGGCAGTTAGAGACTAAGCTCCAACTGACTGGATTTGGTGCATAACTCATATTTGTATCTTTACAAAACTTAATTTTTACTTGGTGTATATGGTGGGTGTTGGAGGCGACAAAGAAGCTACTTTCTACTACTTGGTTCTGTAATTATAAATACACTGACTTTGGTATGAGAAAGATCAGACAATAAGTCTTGGTGATGGTTAAGTTAATTCACTTTTAGAAGTTCAATAATTCATCTAAGAAGTGTCAGCAGCTGGGTCTTGTTAATGGTAAGCCTTTCATTTCTGTTAAATCAATTGTGAATAATAGGATCCTTCAGAGAGAAATGATGAAGTAAGCATTGATTTCCAAATTGGGTGTCTGATATTGGAGCATTAATAAAATCTAGAGCAAGCAGGCAACTAGGACCTCATGTGCTCTGATCACCTAACTAGTAATCAGAGAAAATCAATATTTTTTTTGGTATGGTGCTAGATCTGTTAACATTTCATTGGTTGTCATTCATCATTGTGTCTATAATTTCATTTTTATAATTGCTTGAATTTTGGGAGGCTTAATAGTATGCATTGAATCAAGCATTTACTGTCAAGCTTTTGTGAAACAGATGTGGCATTCCCATATTTCTTTTCTTTGCTAGCTGTCTGTCTTACTATTTTTGGACTTTTAATAGCAATGGTCAAAGTAAACTCCTATGTATTTTCAAATAATGTTAAATTTTCTTAGAGGAGTTCCCTGTAGACTTCCTGGAGTCCTCTGTTATTCTCTCTCTGTCTCTCTAAGCTAATGAGGAGCTGTGTGGCTTCTATATAGTCACATTCAGTCTCATGGGTGTGTTATGAACATCTCCAGTAATGATGGTAAAACTCTGTCAAGGAGGAATGGTTGTAGAGAACATCTTCAGAACGGTCAGACTCCTGCCATGGTTTCCTTTGCAACATCTTCCTTGCACTGTTGTTCCCCAGCTACAGCTTCTGGCTGTGCATAGTGTGTTGCAGCCTGTCTTGTGCTGTTGGACAGGGCTGTGACTGTCTGGGTGTGTCAGAGGAGGAGACCAATGCTGACATGGTCAGATTCTGACCTTTTTTGGCATTGATATAGAGGACCAAATTTTGGTGACGCCAAAATCGGTGAGTGATCTGAGAGGTAGTAGTTGATGTACATCCCACCAAGCCATTTGTGGGTGGAATAGCTGCATGCCTTTTTACTTCTGTCTCAGAGTCAATCGGCTTTTGTAATGCAGAGTGGAGGTTACAGACTTGTGAATGTGTGGTTTATTTGTTTATTGGTTTTAATTCCATTTGAAGGCTGGGTTCAGTGGATGTTTAGAGCTACTAAGTGCTGGCTTTTTCTATCCAGTATTGTGCATACCAGCGATCCCATTTAGTTTAAAGCTGTATTGAATTGGTATGGAAACCCACATACAATCAAATCTGCTTGTTGTTGAAGTCAATGGAAGTTGAGGCTAAAACTGGACCAGGATTTGGCCCATAAAGCATAGCAAGAAAATTTAACAGTTATAATAAAACTCTTAAGGCAAATAAAATGTTCTAGCAGGTGTTCATAAATGTGCTTTATGCTCATAGACTCTGTTAAATGTTAATACTGAGGTCCTGCAGAAGCTGCACATAAGGACTGAGTGAAGGAAGCAAATGTCTGTTAAATGTGCTGTGCAATATTGTAGCAAAGGTGGGTGGCAGTGCAATGCCATGCTACCTATTAGACTGAAATATGAAAGCTATTAGAGTTTCTGCTGAATTTTCATTTTGTGAGGGAGTAGTTTTCAAGAGAGAACATATCGTATAAAAAAACCCATGTGTTGTGCAAAACTAGAAGCATCTTTGTCAGTGTATGCAGTTTTCTTGGATGTATACAGAGCTTATTAAGGACAACTGCTAACATACTGTATTAGCAATAAATATAAAATAAGACAATACTTGTGATGAAAATAATAGCTGAGAAGCAGTTTTATTTTTTTGTGTATTTCATTTTCATTAAATTACAGGTTCTTTTATGCCTTAGATGAACCCACAGGCAGAAGTCCTAACATGACCGAAAACATGTTTTGAGGATAATGGGTGTTGGCAGGATTTTATATTTAGATCTCTGTTTTAGGCTAACTCTTAATATTTGTTTTATTTAGTCCATCACTTCACAATTTTAGTTCCATTTTAGATTTCCAGGAGCTTTCTGGCCTTTGTTTCTGGCTTCTAGGAGAAGCATCCATTGACTTTGTCAGCAAATTTTGCATCATGCCCTGAAAGCTGGTGGCTTGTACTGGTTTGGTTTCTTCTAGCAGTTAATTTCGTTAGGATTCAGGTTAAACCCATGGGACAAAAAAAATGTGTATGTACTGGAGACAGTTTCTAAAATGATACCATGAATGGGGCCATCATTGTTAGAATGTGTTTTGTTGGTGTTTGAGTAATTGATTTAGTTATCGTCTCATCAGTGCTCAGTCATTGTGTTGCAGGAGAAAAGCAACCACATATTACAAAGGTACTCTCTTTCACAGTGAACAGCAAGATGTCTGAGTGAGGGGAGGTCTTTCACACAACATTTAGCTCTATTAAGGAACAAGCATTGCAGCAGTTCTTGAAGTGCCTGCTGCTGTCGGAATGTCCACATATTGTTAGGCTCTTCCAGTGTTGCCTAGGTCTTGTCCTTGTGTTTTTTCCCTGCAGTGACAGTGCTAGCATTCTTAGTTTTTATTTTTTTAGCTGATGTGGGGAGGGTTATTTTGACACTGACCTCTTCTCTGTGGTGACGAGAGACAGGACCTGTGGGAATGTCCTGAAGTTGTGTCAAGGGAGGTTTAGGTTGGATATTAGAAAAAGGCTCTTCACCCAGAGGGTGTTTGGGCACTGGAACAGGCTCCCCAGGGAAGTGGTCACAGCACCAGCCTGACAGAGTTCAAGAAGCGTTTGGACAATGCTCTCAGGCACATGGGGTGACTCTTGGGAATGGCCCTGTGCAGGGGGGCCTGGAGTTGAAATCCATGATCTGTGTGGGTCCCTTCCAACTCAGTGTATTTTGTGATTCTTTGATTTTTGTGAAAAGCTTGCTTTGTTGTACCTTGTTGTAAAAAGGATCGAAGCATGCAGTTACACAGGGAGTTCTCATCATGTGCGTTCTCAACAAAATCACAGGGACCACTTAGTTTTCTCCACTGTGGTAATGCTGCACCAGCATGCTTATGGATTTTAAAGGCAAGGCTGATGGTCATCATCAGCCAGCAGTCTAGGAGCTCCCACATGTAGTGGAGTATCTTTTCTTTTAGTCCTTCGAGGACAAGGAGGCCTAGTAGAGAAGCAGGGTGAGGAAAGGCTAGAAACCGATTTTAATTGAGTGGAAAATATGTCAGTGCTTCTCTTTAAGTTGTGACACTTCTAGGATAGTGATATTCATGCAGAACTTTTAATCCCTGCAGTACATTACAAATGCATTGTGTGAGAATTAAATGTTAATTGAGGCCATTATTTGGTGAGTGGACTATTTATATAGTAAAGTTATTTGAAGTAATGGGCCATGAATGCATTTTGTTTATTAACTTTTCCCAGTGCTCATTCTTCAATATCTCTTCTTATCACAGAGCTAGAGTTTTTAAATGGAAGGCTCTCCAATGACATAAAGATCTGCAACATATAAAGTGTGTTACTTATAAATAGTGTGTTTTGTTGATTTCAAGAACAAAACAGCATGCAGTTGAAGCCTTTGGAAGATTGAGCTTTCAGGTGAATTTCTAATCAAGGAAAAAGTAAAAATGGAGAAGAAAAGGGTGTTTTTTTGTCTTTTAAAAGTTGCATGATTCAGGCACTTTAGTGGTCTTCTCCATTTTAAAGATGAAAAACTAGGGAAGGGAAAATGATTTCGTTTGTCTGGGATTATGAAGGAAGTCTGGCAGACAGGGAAATTAAATTGAGATCCCCTAAATGTCAGGCCAGCTCCATAAATGCTAAAATATCCTTTCTTTTCTAAAACGTCTGTTAGAAATGTAGAGTAAGGTTTAGGTTTTGTAGGATTTCCATAAGTTTTGTGGCCTCCAGGGTGTGAATACCCACAAAAAAACCACTCTCTGAAGTTGAGAGTATTGTATCTATTATTAAATATGAAAAAAAGACAGTACAAAGCCAACATACTTGTAATAATATTTTGGATTTCCTTCTGTAATTGTTTAATGGAATTAATATGAATATTTTAGCTATAAAGTTGGACAGCTGCAGCAGGATGTGATTTAATCAGGACACTTACTCTTCTTTCAATACATTCTGGGAAACTTTACAATATGCAATGTTGTAAAAGTCCCATTTGTCTGTCATGTAGCTTTCATACACTTCCTTCATTTACAGTTATTTATCCTCTTTTTTTTTTTCTTCAAAGGCCAAATTGAAATTGGTCCTCAGTTCTTGGCTAGGATAAAATGCAGTGCAAGGCAAAAACCTTCAAGAGGTTTCCCCCTCATGAAAGATGCTGGGACTCAGGCATTTGGGGTGGTTGCCTGACTAAGGGCAGCACTGTGTGATGGGGTGCATGGCTGTACTACCCATCTGTTCATCACATCTTGTGGTGGTTTCCGAAACACCGTTTTTGCAGTTCACTCTTTTGTTCATTGGATTCAAATTCTGTTTCAAATACTTTTGTCCAAGTAAGGAGAACGGAATCCTAGAATGGTTTGGATTGGAAGGGACCTGGAAGATCCTTTGGTCCCAACTCCCCTGCTGTAGTCAGGGACACCTTCACTAGACCACATTGCCCTGTGCAGCCTGGCCTTGAACACTTCCAGGGATGGGACATCCACAACCTCTCTGGACAACCTGTTCCAGTGCCTCATCACCCTCACAGTAAAGAATTGCTTCCTCTAATCTAAATCTGCCTTCTTTCAGTTTGAAGTCATCACTGCCTGGCCTGTCACCATTGTCCTTGTATGAAGTCCCTCCCCAGCTCTCCTGTAGGCCCCCTCCATGTACTGGAAGGTGCTCTAAGGTCTCTGTGGAGCCTCATCTTCTCCAGGCTGAACAACCTCAGCTGTCTCAGCCTCTTATTACAGAAGAGGTGCTCCAGTTCTCTTATCCTCCTTCTTCTGTTGGTGGCCCTGTTGGAGCTGCCCACAATACTCCAGGTGGGGTCTTACAAAAGCAGAGTAGAGGGGGAGATCTGTGCAGATCCATGCTAAACTCTCATTTTCTAGTAGAAACTCTTTGGATCTTGTTTCTGGTCTGTTATGTGCTTGTGAACTTCTGTGATTGTTTATCATGATTTGATGCATTGCAGTACATTTAGCCTCTGGATTTTAGAATATTGCCAAATAAACACAGCAGAAAGAGCTGGTTGTTTGTAAGTGGGAAGTATTGTATTTATATAATAACCATACACTAATAATATAGAAAGAATATGGCAGTTTAGTGAGTTTTCAATGCCATTGGGTTGACCTGATGGTCTGCAGTGCTGACAGCAGCAGGGACATTATGTTGGGTGCATTGCTTTGTGCCATACTGGAGGCAGCAGCTAGGACAGCCAGCATCACAGCTGGCTCCTGGGAATGTCGAATTCACTGTGTGCCAGTGGGACTCTGCCAAGTGTTAAATTCTGTCACTGTAGATGGGACAGGTTTGTGAACTCCAGTCAATTACAAAATTGAGTATTGCTTGGTTTTTTATCATGTGCTGCTTTCTGCCCTTGGTAATTGTGTGGTGTCCAGAGTTGCTTAGCTGGGAAAGCTTGCAGAGCTTTTGCAGGCCACCAGGTTCAGTCAGGAGACAGCTGGCTATAGCAAGCAAGGAACTGTGATAAATGATAGCTTGAAAAAACCACACATGTGAGGTCTTCAATGATGTCAAGATTGAAGTAATTTATTCTGGATTATTTGAACAAAATGTCTGCTCCTACTATTTTAAAAGAATGCCTTATAAACTCATTTAAAGATAAAAGCTATCAAGCATAAAACCATGATATTATACCAGATAGCAATTACTGTGGTTTCTTAATGTGCTTGTGTTTTTTTGGTTTTGCATTTATTAAATATTTAGAAGTTCAACTGTAGATATTTTTAATCAAAATCAGAATTTTCTCACAAAATGGGTGATTACATCATTTGCACATTTATATTGTAAGACATTTTAACGATATAAGCATTTTTTCATTTAGACAGCAACCATAATAAATTGAAATAAAATTCAGCCTTGATTGATGTTCTATGTGTCATGTACAGGGCAAGTCCCATCTATAAAATGTGGTTTGCCAAGGCAGCAATATTAGTAGCATTTGAATGTTTTTCTTATTAAGGAGAAAAATGGTCAGCAACATCAATACCGTCTGCTCCAAAGACCATGGTAAATGGAAACTGCCTGCAGCACATTTGAATTCCTCACTGTATTTGGGATGAAGGTACGATGCAAGCAGTGAGAATTTTTTTTTTTCTTGAAAATTAGGATAGACTATTACAGTTCTTAGGATGAAAGAGAGAGGCTGATTACAACATAATGGAGTGTACCATATTCATCTCTTTGAAATATGACCTCACTCGGCCTTTTCCATTTTACAATCGATTCTCTCATTCCCTTAATGAACCTGTGCGTTCATGAGTCTTCCTTGGAAGTATGCACATGAAGTATTACAGTAGCAGAGAGTAATTGTCTGACAAGCAAGTGCAAGTAAAGTGTCTCTCTTGTAGTCTTGTTCAATAACATTACGGACCGTTAATGCATGGGATCAGGTTGCATATTGTTTTGTTAAAAATTATGCAGCCATATTTTTCTTAGTTGTTCATAGTGCTTCTAAAATGGTAGCTTCAGGAAACTGGTTCAGCGTCATCTGGCTCTATTTCTTTGCAGAACAGTACCTGTGTGTAAGAGAGAAGCTATCAGTAGGGTACTCCTGCAAAGTCATCTCTCTGGTACCAGGTACTGAAATTGGGTAAACTGTAGTATTATGTTAAAGGAAGAGGGGAAGGACTTTTTGAGTAGAAGAAAAATGTGTAAAGTTATGTAGAGAATTACTGGAGGCACCATCAAGATGTTATTTTTAAAGGATCAAACACCTAAGATGTGACTTTTGTATCTGTTGGCTTTTTTTGACTATCATAGTGATTACATGTAATAAGAACATACTATTAATTATATTGTATGTTGTGTTGGTATGTCTTTGTGTATTTTTGGATGTAGTTTTAGTATAAACATAGATTGTTTATAGAACTTTTAACGAATATGTATTGTATATAATCATGACTAACACAGAAACTCTTTATAGATGTTTGAAGTATATGTGTGTGTATGTATAGATTTTATTAATAACCTATAGCTGCTAACTGGCTGTCGACCCTTTCAAGTTGCTACCAAATATGAAGTCACCCACTGGGTGATACTCACAAATACCAAATAACCTGGGTGGTACCCAGGATCAGATGGCAAGCATAGAGTCTGCTGCCTTCAGTGCTGGAAATCAGGAGAGCAGGGAATGTGGGACAGACCCCTGCACACCCCAATCTCGCTCTGGGCACAGAGCTGCCAAGAAGGCTGAGCCTTACTGGGAACTACCCAGGAGAGTTGGCAAAACGTTGTGGAAAAGCATTGAGACTAAGCCACAAGCAGAATAAACCAGAGAATATTTGCAGACCCCTGAAAGCCTGTGTAATGACAGTTTCATTGAAATTCTAAGCATTTGATGTATCGCCACCAGCTCTGATCTGATAAAAGTGACGATGAAATAAAGATTGAGCTCAGAGAGAAGCAACAGTCCTGTCTGTTGTGTCAAAAAATATAATTCATCATGTCAGAAAGTAGCATTTCCTTTCGATTAGACCGAAGTAATTGTCCTAAGGTGTGAAAATTGCCTTCACCAAGAGACCTGTTCTGGTTGTGAACTGTTGCTCTGGACCAGAGATAAGAAATAAGCAAAATTAACCTTAAATTTATAATGTAAGATAGAGGAAAATCTTAAGTTTTGGATCACACTAGGCCTATTAAAAGTTTGTGTGTTACATGTGCAAAAGTGGTTTTTCCTTCTAAAGTACTAAAACCTCTTCAAATCAGCTTTCACTTTTGGTGAAACTGATGTTCCAGAGTAGTATGATCCAAATTTTGTTGCAAACACTTTGATGGTTGCTTTTTCCCTTGGCTTTTTTCCTTAAACCTGATATAGAGGACCATAGACATTGTCAGTTTTTAGCAGTTTCCTTGGCTTGAATTAGTGTAGCTGACTCCAGTCAGGTGGAATCAGCCTTTTCCTTTGTTTGATGGAAAGCTTGGAAACCCTGTATCCTGTTGTTGTTTGTTTCATTAAAAGAGCCTGCAGTATGGTGTCACAATGTTTCATTGTGATAGGAAGTTCGTCTTGTAATATGTAATATTATCATGTAATATCAGTAATTAAATCATGTAATATTAGGCTTTAGCTGAAAATTGGAGGTGGTGGGAGTGTTCTGTTTTCTCAATGTGAGAGAAAAAAAACCTATGCTAACAAGTTGCCATTTTTGTTATCTGGGAAATTGCGGTCTGTATGGTTGAAAATGTGATCAATTTAATTCATCCAATTCATTGTCACTTCTTTGTTCTGTAGTTGGTGTTGCTTGCACAGGAGTGAGACTTCTACCAGGCCAAGACCTTGGTCTTACAGAATGTGTTTTTACCTGGAGAAGTCCCAAGAAGTGTGCAGCAAAACCTGTGCTAGGACATTGACCACCGCCTGCTTTGGGACATAAACTCTGCTTTATGGTGTTTTTGTAAGGTTTCAGCATCTTCATTATCTCATTCATGTAGCAAACGTGCCCTTCTGTTTCCAGCATCTTGCTGTGGTAATTGACCAAAGCCCCATTCAGAAATGTTCAGTGGGAGACTTAATGTGTGTGGCTTCTGATTACACCTAAGCCTCAGCTCATCAGTGGGACTGACGGTGTATTTAGGTGAGGCTTTCCATGAATAGGAATAGGAACATGCTCGAATGCCTTTGAGTAATGAAGAACAAAATGATCTGTTAATACCATATTGTAGGCTCTTCAGAGAAGTCTGGGATAAATTTGTTACCTGTGTTACTGATGAAGGAAAGGGAACAGTTTGCTTGTCTTCAGCTGATCAGAACCATATTACAGTACATCCTGAGAAAACAGACTGTAAACAGACTGTCCTGAACAATTTCAAACCCGTGATACAACAGCTTCCTGGGAGGGCAGCTGGAAAGCCTGATCCACATCCTCGTGAGTGATTTGTTATCTAGTGTTGTTAAGAAGACTTAAGGAGACTTTTGGTTAAGGTCCATCTTTCAGAAGATTCACATGTGCTTTGATAATTCACATTTGTATTTGACAGATAGCAGGAAAAAGGAACCATTATTTTTCTACAGAAATTCTAACAACGATGTTCAAGAATCAGATGCACAAAGACTTCCTTATTCTCAATTATCAGTTAGTCATCTTATTACTCTCCAGAGAATTAAAAATACAGTCTTTTGGTCTTCAAATACTTTAAAGTTGAGATTAAATTAAAACACTGTATTTGTTCTGTTATTTGTTTTCTGATTTTTGTTAGTTCATAAGGATCGTGCATTTTAAGATTTTTACTTGCAGTCACAGAGATGAGAAACTTTATATTTAAGGATATAAGTGTTAAGTTGTAGCAGTACAACAAAAATTGCAGACTGACATTGACAGAGAATTGGCATTTCACTAAATGGAGTCTGAAGGACCAATCTATGGTTGCAAATTGACGGTTCAAGGAAGAAAAGGAAGCTACATATTTGCAGCCAATCTGACTTTTACATCCATTTTTTACTGTATTGATCACTCAGAAATGAAATAATGTACCGTTCTTTTTCTAAAATATTCAATTCAGAATTGCTTCTCTTAAGCATTTTATGATTGCACAGTCTGCATTTTAAGTTACTGGATGGCTTTGCTTCCCAGTTTCAGTAATGTTTGTGGTTTGTTACCTACACTTCTGATGCTTTAAAGCTCTTGCTGATAATAAATACTAGAAAGGTGAAATGTATTGCCTCTTTGGATGTATTCAGATGCTGTGCTTATAGCTGTGCTTGCAGCTTAAAGCTATTTTTGATATAGAAGGCTGTAAGATAGAAAGGAAGGTACGATACTGTGCTTTTAGAGGGAAAAGATTCCTATAGGAGTATTTCTGAATCATTGATTCTGATGATTTTAGATGGAAACACAGTAGCTAAAATAAGCAAGGACAAACTGTTTGTAAAAACATGGAAGAAATTCCCTCCTCAAAAAGAGACAAAGAAAAGCAGTGAGAGTGGAGTGTAAATGTAGCACTTGCTGCTATAAAATTGTCTGACCCAATGGAGCAATATCTGATTGTAGAATGGCTACAACTTGGTGTACCAAAGAACTTGCTAAAATCCCAGAAGTGGAAGTGCTTTCTTTATACATCCTAGGTGCATTTGTGAGCTGGCATTTAAGTGGATACAGGGTGTATGTGGGATGCATGTGAGCTTTCAGAAGCACTGCTGTTTGCAGGTTTTTGAGGTTAGAAGACTGCCTTTTGGGACAAATGCCTTTTCAATAAAAGGAGTGAACTTAATATGTATGTAGTATTTCAAACCAGCTTGTTGCCCCACTTTTGGATTGCCCAACTAAGGAGTGAGAAGAAAGAAAACATATCAGTTGGTGGTGGAAGCAGCATCCAGACAGGCTTAGTGAAATATTGTAAGAATTTGATGTTTCATATCAAAGCATAACCTCTCCTTTCCTTGGTTGTATTGCTGCCTATTGAAAGGGTTTGTTGGATCACAGATGTCTGTGGCCCTTTTCTCATTGCAGAGTGGGATTCTCCTGGGAAGAATGGCAAAGAAAGCTACATAAGATGATAAACTATAATAGAAACACTTGTAACAATATACAGTCTACAACTAGGTCCAATTAAGGAGGTACAGGTGCAACTAAAGCTAACCCTTTGTGTTAGAAGACATTAAAGGGTATAAAGTTTTTTTTCCTCTAGACTTTGAAAAAGTTCTTAGCCAAAACTGCTATCCTGTAAGAAACATTTCAGAATATGGAATGGGGAAGCATGAGGCAGACTTACTGGAACCATTCCTTCTGTGGGAGTTGTGGCACAGTGTGACTCAAGGTTGTGCTGCCTTCTAGGGTGTGTGCCATGCTCAGAGCCTCATGGACACTTGGAACTTGGACATCATAGAAGATTAATGGGAAGGTGTAGGAATATGAGTAGTATGAATGGTACTAATGCTACTTTTGTGTAGCAATTCAAAAAGTGTATAATGGGATGGTATAATTTGTAGGTGACAGAAAATCAGAAAATTAGTTGGAGGAAGGCTGAGGAATTCTGGGGGGTATCTGGCAAATCTTAGGAAATAGGCACTGTGGTGGCTCATGAAATTTTGCAGCTAACAAATCCGAGTAAAATCTTCTGAATACATAATTTGACCTAATTGCATGTTGCTGAATATTAAATTAACTACATTTGCTGCGGTAGAAAAGCTGGCAAGTTAGGCTTTTGTCTGTCTCTCTAGGAAAAAAAAAAGAAAAAGAAGAAAAAGTAAACAAAAAATTTTATAAAGCAATTAGAGTATTTCGTAGTTAGTAGTTGCTTGTTTCTATCTTGTTGCTTTATAACAGGAATTCTTTATTTTGTTCTGCATCACTCTTACGAAAATACACTAAAAGTAGGGTAGGATTGCAGGATGGGCAGAAGTGTTTTGTGGCATTGGAAGGAATTCCTTGTGTCAAGGTACCGAAAGAAATAAAACCAGCGTAGTTAGGTTAGAGGATGAGCAGTCAGTGGGGGGTGTGTGTATAAATAAATCATGCACTTTAACTTACAGGAAGAACAAAGAATTACATTGAAAGGCAGTGAATGGAGATAACTGATTTAAACAGGGTGGGCGTTTTTTATAGAATGTATAATTAACTTTGGGAACTTTTGGCAAACTAGATATGTTAGTCTAAATGCATGAATTCAAAAAGAAAAACTGACATTTACATGGCTAATTAGAATATATACAGTAACAGAAGTTAGAGTGAATACCCACTCCCACCACAGTGTTTTAAGGCATAGTTCTAGAAAAAAAACCCAAGTGTAGTATGGGCAAGTTACTCTGTACTTGTGACTTACAGTGTACCTTTCTTATCTGTGCTACTGTAGTCACTGTTAGGGCCAAAGGCTACATTAGGCAGACCACAACTCTGACTTTATAATTTGATTGGCCTGGGTTGGTTTTGTGCCTTTTTTTTTTTTTTTTT
>VZRZ01015301.1:267394-357277 GCA_013398175.1 Climacteris rufus | reverse complement strand
TTGTTTTTGTTTTTTTTTTTTTTTTTTTTTTTTTAAGAAATCTTAGTTTTTATGCAACTGCAGTGCAGAGAAAGTATGTAACTCTTCTGTGAATACTGAAGTCTCAAGCTTCTAGTAATTCAAAAGGGAAGAAATGGCCAAAAAAAAGATTATTCTTTGAAGTGCTTATTCACAGAAGAAGAATTATTTCTGAATAACGAAAGTCTCTCAAATATCTGGTGATACATTATTTATGTAATTGAGAGTGTATTCATGGAAATGCCCTCAAGAAAAACAGATTTTGAGTCATATCAAATAGTATGTTCAATCAAGGATTCACTTCACAGTTGTCAAAAGTGCGTTTCAGGATGGAGTGTGTAGTTTTATGTATTAACTGACTGTAGGTTATTTTTTTCCTTCACATGAAAACTGACAGTGATTTGGATGAGCCTTAAATCCTGGGTTGTGGTGTAATTTATATATTATTCTGAAACAGAGTAAATACATGGAACTTATTCAAGTCCACTAGCTGTTATGAATATATATGTTTCTCCCAGGACAATGAGCACAAGCAGCTACTGCCCATTCATAAATATCTTATTCTTCCTATATGTAATGGGACTCCAAAGACATTCCTGTTCTTGTGGCCAGGGCTGCATTTGCAGAGAAACCGCATATATTGTGTAGTGTATAGTTATAGTTTATGACGTTTGCTTTTGTTAGGATTTCTTCTGGGTAATCAGCATTTCAGCCACAACTCACTTTATTTGGAAAATGCAATCCTAGTACAGAAGCATGTGATCTTTTCTTTTTTCATGAGGGAAAAGCAGTGGAGTCACAAACACATGATTATACTAAAACTGGTGTGGAAATTGGTGCAGGATGGAAGTGGAGATGTGTGGCTTCCCTGAGCACAGTGTTCTCCATGATTCCTTCATAGATTTTTATGACTGTAGCATGGTTGTAGCTTTTTTAGTGTTGGAGGATCTCACATTTATACAAGGTGAAACTATGGCTTGAACAGCCAGCCCTACTTAAACACATGTACCATTTTCGTGTTGAAAATCAATAGAAATTAGCTGATACTGAACTCCTTTGCTTATTCAGTGCAAGAACTGTGTTTTCAGCTTGTGTATGAAATCAAAGTTTGACTCCAATTGCAAGCTTTGTTTCCTCTCCATGTGCTCATAAATAAATAGAGGATGTGCCTTACTGCAGAGAGGGTTTGGCTGGACCCAGAGCCTGGGGCTGATCAACCTTAGCAGCTTCATGGACTTCATCCTTCAGATACAATGTCTGCCTTTAACTTGGAACATGTCAGGTGTTTTTCCCTGCAGAATGCGCCCGTAGGTGGAGCGCCATGAAAACTGAAGGGTGCTATTGCAAGAGATGCTGTAAATTCTTCTGTGTGCATGTGTAACTTTTTAGCTTTTCCCTGAGGATGAAATAGAGCCTTTTGTTAATATCAAAGAGCCAATCAAGAAGGATTTTTTTTATATATAAAGCCTCCTGCTGCTTCCCAAAAAACTTCCTTTTGCAAAGCACAATGCTAAATAATGTTACTTCTTCGGTCATTGTATTTCCAAGGGGTAGTGTTTTGTGCTGTTGCATTCAGTGAGACTTGTGAAATTCCACTTAGTTTGATTAGGTGGGCTGGTAACTCTGGGAAGGGTGATGTGCTGGGCTGGTAACTCTGGGAAGGGTGATGTGCTGGGCTGGTAACTCTGGGAAGGGTGATGTGCTGGGCTGGTTCTTTGCAGGCTCCAGCGTTGGATGGTGGTTCTCCAATGTCTGTTGCTCTGACCTGCCCCACCAGCTGCCAAACTGGAACAGTAGTGAGGGATTGTAAATATAGCAGGGCATGAAGGGGTATTTGACAGATCTTCCTGGTAAGTCCTGTAATTCCTACCTCGTCTTAGAGACTGTGTGTAAGGATTATAATTTCTTTTGCTTACTGTGCATTTACTGAGAGTGTTATGTCAGATCTGTAAGATTCCATTTTGTCTTTTAATGGTAATGAGATTTTATTTTTCTCTACAAAACTGGTAAAAAAACCTCCCAGTATTTAAGATTCCTTGAAAATATTTCTTTTTGTGAATAGACAGAAATAATTTTCAATGGCTGTTTCTTATCGGCATATTTTATTTTTTAAGAAAGTCAGGCATATTGCTGAGAGTTTTCCTTTCAAGAACTTAAGTTTTTCTCAAAGGTAAAATTACTGAAGAAATAGATGAGAGTACTTTTCCCCTTGTTTTTGAGGAAATTATGGTAAAAGATGTAACTACTTATATGGTGTGGTGAAAGAATCAGCTATATTGTGCCAGAAACAGGAAGTGCCTCATAAACTGGAAAGAAATGAAATTGTAGTGGTGATATCAAGGTGGAAATACAGAGCCTGTTCCAGAGCATTTACATATGAAACTAATTTTAAGCTCCTCATTGGTTTTTACAGAACTAATCAAGGACTTAGTTAAGACTGTTTAAGTGCTCTACTGGTTGTGGCCATATTAAAGTGATTTTTCATTATAAAGTACTCCAAGTCTGAAAAGTCAGTCTCCTTAATATAGCTTCTTTGATTGGAGCACAATGGATGTGTGAAGAAGGGCCCATCTCAACACAAAGTGCTGGTTGTGTGAGGTTTTTTTTTGAGGAGCCCATGAATATTTTTGTTGCAAGTTATTTTACTGTCATGACTTTTGGAGATGTGTTTCCACTCACTGAAAATTTTGAGTTGCATAAAATGTACATAGAATTTTTTTTTCTTTCTTGTTATTAATAACTTACATTACTGAAAATGCAAGACCTTACAAGAAGTAATTCAATTTTGGCCCCAAAACCATTTGGTTATTTTCAGGCACGTTTTCTGTTGGCTTTAGTTTTCTTGTCCAGATACCTGAAGTCATCAATGTATCATCTTTGTAGGGCTTTGTAATGCAGTAGAAGTGAAGTACATATATGGAAATGAGGATCCAAAATTATTTTCAGTTACAAAGAATGCCCAAAGTCTCCTGAGAATGTCAACATTAATGTTTGTCATTGAAAAAAACAGGTTTTTTTTTTTTTTTTTTTTTACTTTTTTTGCTTTTGCTAAAATTAAAATTACACTTCTGTTGCACTAACTGGTAGCTTTGAATTATCATAATCTCACTACAGTTATCTGTAGTATTCCTTTGTAACTATTAATGGAAACTTATTTTTGTGATATTTAGTGATTTTTTAAAAGTTAAATGTTAAGATTTTTTGAACCGATTTTTTTGGCTTGTGCTTCTCTAGTTGGAAAGAGTCTCTGTAGTGATTTATGTGATTGGAGGAGTTACCTCGTGCATTTTGAAATAAGCAGTAACACAGCTAATTAAATATTAGTCATGTCGACTGGGCCATGCCAGAACAACTTGAAACTTGCATGTCAAATATATGAATGCTCTTTGCTTGGAAAATAATGATGAATACGAGGAACTGAAAGGCTGCTAAGATTGGAAGAAGCAAGCAAACTCAGCTGAACAAGCTCCTTTAACTTTTAGTGCTATATTTGAAAGCATAAGTATTTAATTTTATATGTTCATCTTAAGGCTTCAGAAGCCATGGCTACTGGTAGTTCTGGTCTTCAGATTTCAGAAAAATCTGAAAAAATTGTTTCTTCATGTGTTAGGGGAGGTACCAAAACAGTAATTACCTATACACCCTGAATGCCTTACTTCTAAATAAAATATCTATACCATATTGTATAATATAATAATACATAATATAATATTATGTAAAAAATGTGTGTTATTTTCCCTAGAGTTGAATCTTGCCTAGGTCTGATTATTTCATTTATGTTAAAGGTATTTTTTTCTACTCTTCATGCCTTAACACTGTAAAGGTCTTAAGGATCCCTTTCTTTTACTGCAGTGATGTAAAGCAGCCTTATTAATACAAGTAAAGATTTGGCTTAAGGTTTTAGGTTGTAATCTCCTTTGTGTTTAAAAGTCTTTGCATCCTTTTTCATGCTTTGTCTCTATTAAAGAACAGTTTAACTGTGGGAAGGATGCACATCATTCATTTGCTCTGAGGCTAATATTGCTGCTTCCCTGCAAAAATGTCATTTGTGTGACTGCATATTGTGCTCTTAAATAATATTTAATTCTGTGACCTCGGTTCATCATGCCTCCCTGATTGTGCATTAACTCCCATCTTCAGGCAGAGGCAATCTTTGCTGCATGGATACTGGGAAGAATGCCTGATAGAATTGAAATGGGTTTCAAATGTGTGATACCTTGTATGTTTGGCTCCTTCTTTTCCTTTTAATAATGCTAATTAATGCCATGCAACCTAAGAGGTAATATCCGAGAACTGAACTAGGAGAGGGAAGGGACTGAGGAGGAAGGAAGAACAAGCCTTTCTGACAGGCACCCACCAGGAAAACAGAAGGTTGAAAGTACTGTGTCAGGTTGTATCATCTTACCATGCAATTGCTCTCCTTCAGTAATTGACTGCAAATACAAACATTTTGGGTCTGTTTCATTTCTTGTCACAACAAACACGCTTCCATCTTTGGTTGTTGTGTAACACTTGGGTAACTAACAGTGGTAGTCATTTTAGAAAAAAATTGAGTTATCTGGCCAAATTAAGACATCATCTTAGTACATTTCTTCTTCCACCTTTGAAACTTGTGAGATGGATCAGACACAATTTCAACAAGCTGCAAGGAAAATTTAAATACAGTTAGTAACTTGAATGTAGTTAAAATGCTAAGGAAGGCTCCATATACTTTAGTGCTGTCAGTAGGATACTCTTTGCATAGTGTGAATCTCATCTCTAGGTGGCTTGTTCCTGTTTGTTTGGGTTGGGTTCCTTTCCCCAGACAGTGGAAATGCCTGCTGTGGAGCTCACTGATGACAGCTTTACAAACTTGTCTCCAGTCCAAGTGGTTCCTTCCTTGGTGATCTCCCTTCTCACTGGCTTTTTTTTTTTTTGGCATTGCATGGAGTGCAATGGTTAAGTTTTTTATTCTGTATCTGTTAACACTTCTAATTCCTTTTCACAACTGCCAGTTTTCCAGCTTTGTGAAGCTCTTACTGTAGGCAAATGTGGCACATTTGGGGCTCACTCTAAGATTTAAAACAAATTTTATGTCAACATGCTGCTGTTCACACATTTAGAGCACATATTAGGCCACAGTGTTAAAGATGAATCCACCTAACAACAAAAGGTGCAGAACGTTTGGAGGGACAGGTTTAGAGCTGAACTGAGTGGTGTCATTCACTGAAAATGGTTTTACCTGTACATCTCAGGTCAGCCTTTGATCCTTATTACCAGATTTCTGCATGTCTTTATACCTTTTACAGCACATTATTAGCTGCTCTCTAACTGAGATCATTAGTAACTTGTCACAGCTCACTCTTAAGAGACATGTCAAATGTCAACTCTGCTTGTTTAGTGTATTTGGCTTGCTTGGCAGGTTCTTAACCACAGGGTGCAGGATTTTATGCAGACAAATTACCGAGCTTTTACATTGCTGAAGTTGCCTTTAGGAAAGGGTTTTACTAAAGAGATTTGACTTTACTAACAACTGTTTTGAGAAATATATAGCTGCTCCTTATTTCAGTGCTTATTCTGAAAGTGAACGATGAAATTATTTTGAAGCATGTTATTTCCTAAATGTGGGATCAGGGATGATTTCAGGTTTTCTTTTTCCACACTGAATAATGCTGTACTGAAGAGCAAAGTTATTAGTTGCACATAGAAGTTGTCTACTTCACAAAGCATTTTTGCTGCTACACACATGCCAATTTATTCTGCTTCCTTTGGTTTGTGGGAAGGCCAGTTAAACTTTCCAGGGAAATTGGATTCTGTGGAAACTCTCCTGGTGTTCAGTTTGTTACTGACCCTGGGAGCTCTTCTGTGCATTTACAGTAGTGTTTCACCTAGATCTGTACAACTGGTGAATTAAATTCATTAATAACTAACATGTGCCACTGTTGGTCCTGAAGGAGGTGAGATAACCTGTTGCCAATATGTGGGTGCTGGCTCTGATTCTGTCAGAGTTGGTCATTCCCAATGGTGGGAGGGGGATGCCCACTGCCACTGGTCACAGTGGTGCCACGTTTGAAACAGGTGCAGCTTTCCTAATCAGAAACAAGTGGAGGAGAATGAAATCTTAGCCCAGAGGTTTTTAGGGTTATTGGGCTTTTGTCTGTAAAGGGAGAATTGGGGTGAGCTGGCATCCCTGCTAGCACATGGTCTGTTACTTGCTGCAGATGTTACAGAGGTGTCCCTACCCAGGGGACAGCTGTAGTTCTGGAAAGGATATGGATTAATACAATCTGCCATGAATCTGTATTCAGCCCAGTGTGTTAATTATAGCTGACATTTTCACAGTGGGTTTTGGTTTTATCTACTGTATGGTTTTCCATGGCACTGCAGCCACCAGGATTTTAGCAGAGCTTCTCTGCTTGTCACTGTATATTCTGATTTGAACTGGCACTGACAGGTACAGAGCGTAATAACCCACGTTTGATGCAATGAGCAAGCATGTCTTTTGGGCTAGAGTTCTATTTCCTTTCTATCCCTATTGTAAGCAGAATTTGCATATTTAATTCTTTTCACTTAGTGAAAAATATATCCCTTTAGGTTTGACAGCTTCCCAAAGAATATTTTAGATTTCCCACACTGATTGTGGGCCATATGTTAGTACTAATTATATAAATGAGACATCATAGAATTGTGACATGCTTAAATGTTCAGTGCTTTAAAGACTTATGCAAGTGCATGCTAGTTTGAGTAAGTGCTGGAAGAAGAAAAGAGAAGCTGCAGGTTTTGAGCAGATGTTAGTGGCTTGGTAGGGCTATCCATTGTCTTTATCTCTCTATAAGAAGTTGCTGACACTTTGAAGGGTTTGGTAGACTATTTTGAGCTGCCACAGTGCAGGAAAGAAAGAATTTCCTTTTTCTACCTATGGATGTGCCAGAGATTCATTGTATATTAAGTCATATGAAATGTGGGATGCAGATAGCCTCATTTTGCTGTTGGAATTAAGCATTGAATGTGTGGCTCTAGCTGAGTGTTTCTGCCCTTCTTTGATTTTTGTGTGTGTGCTGTGGATGTTGCTCTGAGGCGGAATGGCTCACAGGCCTTCCTTTTACTATGAATTTATTTTATGAATTATATTATGGGGAATTAACTGAACGAAAAAGGTAAAGAAAAAAAGAAAATAGTTGGAAGGTCAGAGGTGTAAACTGAAGGCTTAAGCACCAAGGGAGGATCATTTTATGAGATACTTGTCATTAATATTTATTGGACAGGTATTATCTGTAAAGTCAACTATACTTTGAATAAGTTTCTACTTAAAAAAAAAAAAGAGCCTAGTTTCTGCTAATGCTGTCATATTATTTTTTATTGCTGCAAGACTCAGTGATCCATGCAATGGTAGTGTCGCAGAAAGTATATTGTACAAAAGTTTTGTCTTCGTAGTTAAAACTGAAATATGTATGCAGGTTACGCATGCCGAGCTGGTAAGCCAGAATTATGTCTGTAAGCTATTTCTGTATATTTAACTTTAATGCTGATGCATATTTAATTGCTTGGCCTGTTTTCCCCACAGCAAGATGTGGCTGTCTTCCAGTGAAGTCAGTGCCTGAAGTCTGCAGCAGCCCAGTTTGATGTTTGTACTTTTGCCTGTGAAGTGCAGCGTCCGCATCTGCGAGTAGCAGGTTGATGTAGTCTGGGGGAAAAGCAAAGAGTCTGCTCTGCTTTTAGAGGGGTCTTTCTGGGGAGGGATTCCCTGAGGGACTGTGAATGGAGGAATTTACAATTTTAATGGCTGTGTCTGTAATTTCTATGCTGGAAACAGATATACTGTATTTTCCTCTTGTGTGCAGCGACCTTCAACACAAACTAAATTGTTTTATGTTGCTTGTCTACTTAAGCACAGAAAGGTATTTCTAATTTAATAGATTAAATTGGGGGTTTAAATTATAATATTACTTTTGGCTTTCACTTTTAAGACCTCACCTACACTACTTTCTGTATTTCTTGTCAGAACACGTTTGAAAAATGGAATCACAAGAAGCAATTAGTAATAATTGTGTTGAAAGATTACTCTGCGTAGTTAAATCTCAGATGCTTTGTCTGTGAAAGATGAGTATCATTGAACTCCACATGTAAAAGCACTCATGGTTTGCAAGTGAAGTTTGAGTAGCTGTTATATATGAAATAGTTTTTTGGTTTTATGTTAATTTAATGTAACAGCTCAGATGGTTAGTATGAGTAAGATGGGAGGGAGCAATAGGAAAAAAACCTTTGGATTCTTGTATCAGCAGAAAGGTATGTGTGAGTAGAGGAGGAATCTTCATGATACCAGATGTTTATTAGCTTGTATGCTCTAGTCAGCTAAAGCAACTTTTTAATGCTGGAGGTACTGAGTAACTTTTTTTTAACTTCTTTTTCTGTTGGACTTTGTGTCCTATTGTGCTGTTTACTGTAATTTGTATAATACTGAATGTTCTTACTGTTTTATCAAAGGACAGCAGATTGTTTTATTTTAAATGAAGAAATCCCTTCAGATTATACATTTTCTGCTCAGCTGCAGATTAACAGTTTTATCCAGTCACAATTGTAGGGTATATTGCCAGAAGATAATTTGTTCCCTCTGTGTCTCAGTCATGCTTATTACCTTCATTTTATTATATAGTTTAGGCCTGTGAAATGATTTCTTAACTGCACTTAAAGATAGTTTGTGTAGACAGCAAAATTACTGCTCCCGCCCTCAGGATCAATTTGTAACGTGCTTTTATATAAATATTATGTGCTACACTTCAATATTGTTCATAGTCCAGAAGATAATTGCTGTGATGAGTCTTACTTAAGCATGGTAAAAACAGAGTCCATATGGAATTTGAAGGAATTGGTACTTAATTAGCTGTGCTGTAATACTGCTGTCCTGTCTCTGGCAGGACTGCTGGTGCCCTCAAAGCCGCTTCTTGCATGAAGGAAATACTTGGTTTAGTACAGCAACTTATTAAACATATATTCTGGTGGGTTTTTTGGGGGTGGAGAGAGCAGCCATGAAATGAAGATGCAATTTTTAAAAGAAAAATGTTAAAAAAACAGTGACTTAGAAAAATTTGCAAAGGGAGGGAATAGGAGAGAAACCTAAGAGGAGAAATAAGAGATATTGATGGATGTGCAGGCAAAGAAATTGAGAAAGAAGGGGGAAGAAAAGAGTTCATGTGGTCTTAAACACGATTGAAGGAAACAAAGAAAGAAGGGAAAATTATCAGAATACAAAATAAAATGAGTTGTGAACTGTCAAATCAGGCATCTAAATATTTTATGCTCTTAACACTGACCTGCTTCTTTTTACTTTTTTCCCCCTCTCCTTTCCCTCTCTTCTCCTTTCACCTACACTGAAAAAATATTTTGCTAGAGTTAGACCACAACAGGACTGAGTGGTGCAGCTCAGAGTTGTCTTAACATCTTCAAGTTGACTCGCTTATATACATTTATTTAAGTTACCAAGGAGATGTGCTCATGTAGATTTAGTATTTCATTGCTATCTTTCCACTTTATGCTAAGTTAAAGCATCACTGGAGCCCCAACAGAGCGCTCCTCCTTTTTTTTGCCTGCATCAAATATCTGTGTGTGAAACTAGAGAAACTTGGTGCATGATAGCCCCAGCACTGGGTTGCTGCACACCATTCTTAGTATACTTTTTTTTAAACCTTTTCACCATTCCTGTGGAATCAATGTCAGTCTTTGAAATATTGGCACATGCAAGCTTGACCTTTGCCATCTGAGCTACACTGAGTTTTGTTGGCACAGGAGAGACTCCAGGGGGATAAATACAGTGCAGCACACATTGCTGAGTTGTGGCTCAAAAGAAGATAATACAATATCATCAGTAGTCATGTGTTTGTTTATCATTATTTTTGCTACAAATAAATACACAATTTCCCTGTGCTGCACTTGACATATGAGCGAAATCTCCAAGGTATCCTTTGTTAATTTTAAAATTGCAGTTATTTTCTCTTTTTTAATCCATGTGACTTGCCGTCCAGTTACTCTGGATGCAGGAGCACGGATTTCAAGATACTCTGATTGTATAATGTTCTATCAGATATAAGGGAGCCTAAAAGCTATCAGAAATTCTCATTCCTTAATAACATTGATGGAATGATAGGAAACCTGTGTTGCTCTGGTGGTGTAAAGTCCTGCTAGCCTCATTAATACTTGTGGCTTTCATTCCTATTTAATGTAAAAACTCTGTATACTTCTTGGCAGCATGAACGAAGCTTTAACTAGGAGCAGTAGTAACCTGAACCTGAGGTCTGTGTTTGAGAGGTGCTGCATGAGTGACATTGCAGGAGAAGGCTCAGCTGTTTGCCACAGCCCGTGGAGAGGCTCCCTCCCTCCTTGTGCCACAGGTGCTGTGGTGTACCTGGGCTCCCTCAATTATAATTGGTTTAATTATTGTGATTAGAGAATACTATCTTAGGCTGTCGATTGCACTGATTTGTGTGTGATGCTTGGCATGATTTTTTTTTTACTAAACTTGCCTTTTTGTTAACGGGTATTTATATTTTGTTGTTTTATTCAGGTGGCACATGTTCTACATTATGGAGAATAATGTTAGGTTTGATTTGTTACAGAATGGATCTGTGCATAATTCCTCCTTTTTTCATCAGTCTGTTCAATGTGAGTTACTCCACTGAAAGAAATCCTTTATTTCCTCCTGTGTCTGTGCATGTGTGTGTTGGCTTTCCCCAGCCTTACCCTCAGTGTCTGTTGTGAAGCTCGCTGAGATTGATCCTGGTCCCTGCGGCTTAGTGCTCTCCCTGCAGCTTTACAGGGTCACCACAAATCATGCCTTCCTCTCGGTTCCCCAGTGCCTGAGGCTAATGCATCCTCTTTGACATCTACTGCTTAAACATAGTTAAATGTTAATACCATAACAATTTAATACTGTTAATATATCATGCATCCTTTGACATCACGGGGCTTTGGCTCGGCGCTTTGCAGGGACAGATTGTGCCGCCTGTACTGACTTGGAAGGATATCTCACTCCTTTAAAAATCTTGAAGTTAATGCCACTCCATGAGGAGCGACTTGGGCTGAAGAACCTGTCCTGTTGGTTGTCTTGATGCTACGGGTTTGGCATACTACTCTCAGTTCCCCTCTTTGAGGGAAGCTTTCTTTGCTGAAACATGGGTTAAATACAGTACACTTGCTTCATAATACATTTAGGACTAAAGCTTACGGCAATTTATTTTTAATAACTTCCACTCTTTGTAACTGTCCTGCCAAGAGCTTGGCTTAATGATGTCCAGTCTTCTCCAAGCTTTAAAATCTGTGGTTTTGTTCCTGTAATAGTGGTTTTAATGTAAGTGGAAACATCAGTCTTGTCTTAAATCTTCAAAATGAAGTATAAATGTTATCTGTTGGTTTTCATAAATTTGAATCTTTGTGATGGTGCCTTGTGTTTTGTAAGCCAGCACAAATGTTTGTAATAGATCCAGAAAGTACTTTGTCAGAACTATCAAATGATGAGCTAGGTTAAAAGAGTTTGAAGTATTAACATGTTGTAGTAATTGCAATTACAGTTTTAAGCTCCTCTGTTAGCTATGTAGAGTATTCTTGGGAGAATATGATGTGGTACAAGATACTTTCCACAGGATGTGCTTTGTCCTATGATTATCTTTTTTTCCCTTCAAAAATGGTATTTTAAAATTATGTCCTTTTACAGACTGGCTGAGAATGCCCTTTTCTGTAGAACCACACCCTGCGTGGGTGCGATGCCTTTTATTTTAAGAGACTTTTTATGCCCAGTTCCTTCTCTAGAACATGGAGGACAGTAGCACCCAAGGGCATGGGTGGAAAGGAGGAATGGGAAGCTTGGACTGAATAGGCAGAAAGAGTTTGTGTCTACTGGAGCAAATTCCTGCCTGGGTCTTAGGCTGGCACCCATAACTTCTGTTTCTGTCCTGCAAGGATACAGGACAGTTTCCTTCTTGTCTGATCAAGGTCTGGAGGACAGCCGTGTTGTGGTTACTCCCTGTGATCACCTAATAGAAGGCTTTGTGTTGAGCCTGAAGAATCAGTCCTTCTGTTGACCTGAGTAGTTGTCAGTGTAATATAATTCAATAGAAATTCTCTTTATCATTGAAAAAAAAATTCAGAAGATCACTCAGGAAACACATAGGAGGGCATTGTTGCCTGGGGTTATAGGGTTAGATGGTAAGAAATAAAATAACAGATTTAAGGTATCAGCAGCTTGGATTCAGTGCACATGAATAAGACTATTGGCTGCAACTGTAATGATTTGTTAAAAAGAGTGATGAACTGGGAGTTTTATTGTAAGTCATTCAGATCTTTAGGGCAGACTACTGCACCTCCTGTAGGAGAATCCTCTTGTGTTTTCATTCACATATTTCTTCCATGGAAAAAGGATTCAGCTTCTACCTAAACTTGGATACATGGGCAAATTTTGATACCTGTGAGCCCAAATTTTTGAGTTGTTTGGATAAACATTCAATTTTTCTGGCTCACAATAGATAAATGTGGCTTAAGACTGACATACAAAAGATAGATTGTCAGCCAAGCAGTGACTTTCTGGTGATGAAGTGGTGTGCTCTGGCAGTCTGATCACTACCTTTTTTGACAGAAGAATTCTTCTGTAATTAATTTTTAATGGCATTAATGTTTAAGAATCCTGCCATACTGGATTTTAAAATAGTTTTTAAGGATATCTTAATAGCAGGTGTCCCTTCTGTAGACAGGCTGTATTGCTTTGATTTACTGTTTGGTCGTTGGTAAAGGTTTAGAAACACACTGCTTCAACCACATAGTAAAATTTGCATATGTAGGACTGCACCTGATATGATGTCTTTTATTTATGTATTTTCCTTGATTTCTTTATTCTGTATAGATTTAAAGATACTGAGCATAAATGTATTGAACTGCAAAGTCGTGGACTAAGACAATTTTTTTTTCAGAGTTTTTTTAAATGCTAGATAGCTGAACTTGGAGTGAAAACGATATGGATTCAGGATCAACCTTTTACTCTTGGTGTGTGAGTAAAGTACTGGTCTGTAAAGTCTGATTCTTGACTGAAGTCCCCTGGCATCTTGGTAATAACAATAAGTAAATAGTAAGAGCTGTAGGATGGTGCTGAGATAATGAATCCTGTGTGTGTTTATGTATTTGTTTGCATGATAAAATCTGTGTATCTGGAGATTGACTTGTCTAGAGAGGCTCTTATTTTGGCTGGAACAAGGCTTTGATTTCTTGCAGAAATCAAGAGTTAATTCTATCTGTTGAAGTTGAGAGGTGGGTCTAAAAAGATTGTTACTTACCTATCCCTCCCAGAAAAAATGCAATTAACCAATTTCAATACTACAGCTACAAGGCCTGCTCACAGTCAAAACCAAAAATAGATTTGATTTGCTTTAAGGACTGATGTTCTTGTTTCATGGGAAGGTGAGGTAATGCATTTTTTTATGCTTAAACGTAATTTTTGAAACCTAAAATATAGTTCAGATGTGTAATAGCAATATTAAATATTTAAAATTTTAAAACATTTACTGCATTTAAATATTAAATACATGAGCTGGAGAACAAATTGCAGGGTTGAGTACTTATGTCAGTAACATGGTTTATTTGAATAATTCTTGTCATTTTTGTGTGAACAATGAAAGAGGTGTCGAGTGTATGTGTGATGTCAGCACTGTTTAAGTCATGAAGACATTTTAAAAGTGATTACATAATTACCTATGGGGTGGACAGCATTTTTTGAAGTAACAAAAGAGAAGTTACCCAGTTAATAAGAGTAAAAAAGATTTGATTGCTGTACTCTGGTTAGTCGATTTTTCCTCAAAAGGAAAGTGAAATGTGTTCTTGCGCTTCTCATTCATGGCTCTGCTTTTGTAGGGAAACCAGGGATAAATTAAAACCTGTGTGTGTTTAGTTGCTGTAAATCATCTTACAAAAAACGTTGACCAGCAGAGGGCTTCTATCCCTGGGAAATAATCCCTCACACTGTTTTTGCCAGAGAAGAGGAGCTTTAAGCACACACCTTTCCACAGTGCTTTTCCTTATCTCATGGTCCTGTGGACCAGCGAGCTCTGGAGAGCTGTGCAGGATCCTGTCATCTCTTCTGCTTCTCTGCTGGTTGTACATGATGCTGTCTCATCTCCATAGGGCAGGAGAAAATTCAGTCCCTCTGCAGTGGCCCCATTTTAAATATGTTAAATGTTTTTGTTGTAGAGATACAAGTATGAGGACAGGGAGGGATGTTATAAAGATTTTTGGAGTTCAGAGTGTGGGGTAAATATCCCATTGGTGGCCAACTTCTAAAAGAGTCTATCACATTTTAAACCAGAGCAAGGCTTTATTCTTTAAACCAGAGCAAAGCTTTATTCTTTTTGTCGTGTTCCAGCACAGAATGGCATCTGATAAATCTGGCTGTGTTGTAATTTATGCCTTTAGCAGTGTGAAGGGGGTACACCGATGTGGGGGCACTCCAGCGGGTTTCTGTAATGACAAGAGCACTGATCCTCCACTCTGCTAGAAATATATTTTGAATCTGTCTTGCTGCCTCATTGCTGAATATTCTTTTTGACACATAGTTTTGCATTTTACCTGGCAGGCATTAGTCTTTGTTTTGGCTAGGTTTTGCATTCCTTTTATCTGCTTTATCTAGAACTCATCTCTGTTGCTTACTCCGTAGCCACGGTGTGCTAAACAGCCTTAAGTCAAATATTGCCACATACACCTCTCTCCTTAAAATGCCATTAACTTCGCCTGGTGCTGTGAGCCACCCAGTCAGAACCAAGCTTTTCAGCTGGATGACTGGCAGCATATGGAGAGACAAACTCTTTTGGACACATTTGGTTAAAAAGATAGTGTTTGTTCTGCCTTTCTGTGTTCAGCAGTGCCTTTTTTTCCTCGGCAGAATTGGAAGATAATAGGATTTTAAAGGGTGAGTAATTGACCGACAACCACTTCCAGCCGTAGCATTTTTCTTCATATTGTGTGGCCTCAGTGCTTAGGTGAGGCACAGCCTGATTTCTTATTTCCACAGCTCACTGCACTAAATCCCGTGGCAGCTTGGTTGTTCTGCTGGCGGCACAGGAGAAATGGAAAGATACGTAATTGGCCTGGGTTGGTTTGGTTGGTTGGTTGTTTTTTAAATTTGGGTGTTTGTTTTGTTTTAATTGCGTTGTGTATCTCTAAGGATGGTATGCACTATTCAAATGATAAAATCGAACCACATAGATGCAAAATGGGTTTCTATTATTGATGCCAGAATTAAATATTTTGAAAATCCCATGTAATTTAATATATCCCTTCCCCCCCTCATTCAAAAATGAATCTTTTTGTGCTTTTTGTTGTCATTTTGGTGCAAATATTTGTGTTAGTTGGTGACGATTGAGCTGCAGAAGGATGAAGGCTGGAGGTTGTAGATGCTCAGGAGCACAGCTGACTAAGGGCTTTTTGTGGCTGAGAGAGGTTAGGGAACTTGGGAGGAAGGTGGCAGTAACAGTTTAAAGCTTTGGTTGTCATGGGGGAGGTTTGTGAGAAAAGGAGTCAAATGCTTCAATCACCCAGGAGGGAGTGAATTAATACTCATCTTTTTTATGAGGACTTGTTTTTTATTAGATAGTAGTGGCTGCTTTCATTTGATCTTTTCCCTTTTTTAGCCTTTTTTTTTCTTAAGCTTTCCTCCCTTTCTCTCTGCTGCCTCTTGCTTGAGCTTGAATGGCTCTGACATAAAATGACCATTTGATGAGTCTTTCCTCACCATCCCCCCATGTCTCATTTACCAGGGAGTGCTGTTGATGTGGGTGGTGCCCCTCTCATCTTATGAGGCTTTTAGATAGACTCAGCAGCTCACAGTGCTGCCCATGGGCGAAGGGCACATTATCAAAAACATGGAGAAGTTGCACCAGCATAGCTTGGAGGTAGATTAAAAGTGACTTAGTTAAAGTAGTCCTAAAATTCTGTCTGGAAGTTCTCCCTGCAGCTTGGGAGACTTACTTCGTTATACTTTAGATTAATAGGTGATCAATATAAACTTGCATTTATTTATAACGACTTTAAAAAATGTATTTACATATTTAAGTTATCTTAAATACTGAAATGCATCTCTGGGTATTTGTGCATCAGATTCTAGAGACCAGCATAAGGCATGCAGATACAGGGCTGCATTTTAAGATGAGAGCAAAGGGCGTCAGAAGTTATTGATAGCACCTTTTTTTTAACATGTACCATGTCTACAGGAGAAAATGGTACCAAAACCGAAGCAGTTTGTTGCTTTATGATTATTTGGTTCCTTGTGTTCTTTGTTTTGGCACCAGTTCTGATGTGTTGTCTAAACAATCCTTGGTAATATAGGAATTTGTAAGGGTTCTAGCGGTTTGAGTTCATCAAGGTTTTAGAAACTGTTCTCAGATTGCTCAGTTACTCTCTTATGAATTTAAAAGATTATACTATACTGGTGGTGCATGCATTAGTGTTATGTAAAACATATGCATATTAAATGCAATGTGAATATATTTTGCCTTTTCTGAAGTGATTTAGATTAAATAAAAGCACTTGCAACTGAACACTTGAATATTTTGGTGGAAAAGAACCTACAAGCATCTTATTGCAGAAATGTATAGCAAATGAACTTTGTGCATCCCTTACCTCAGTGACTTACTTGCTTAGTTTAAAAGGTCAAATAAATTAAAAGACAAATTAATGTTAACATGTTGGTGAACTACTTACCGACTTTAATTGTAACTGTAAAAACAGATACCCCAAGGCAGATTTAAGCAGTGGCCACTAACATTGTTATGATAGCCTCAGGAAGCAAGTGTAACAGACAGGATGTTTTGTAATAAAACTGTAAAACAATTAAAATAGCTGCACAAAGGATGCTGCTTTTTAGCCTGTCCAGAGGAAAGGGCTGCAGAGGGAGTGTCAGCCAGTCACAGCATCACAGTTGTTATAAATTGCCATCTACTTTTGGAAGGGGCAAAAGATGGATAACAAAGTCGACAAGTAAATACATGCTACATAAATATGCATAAATCCATTACCATCTGCCACATTGTCCAATTTGACTGGGGTGTCTACCACATAAATCAGTTTAAAGCAGTTTCCCTCAAGCAATATTTTCTGTAATGAATGGTTGAAAGATCTACATTCTTGGGTTGTGACTGTGGTTCTGGTATATAATATGGAAAATACCATATTTACCATTTTCTCAAAAAAAAAAGAGAAAGCTGTAGTTGAAAGATTTATTTGACTGTGCAGCTACTAAACTTTGCATTAGGCTTTGGAAGCCAAGCCAGGAAGTTAAATTATCAGGCTTTCTGCTTGGCTAGGAATTTTTAGTGGATTATTTTATACAACCTCTACTACAGACATTGAGTAAAGATTAGAAATATCAGTCTGCAAATGTGCTGGGATCATAATCCCAGCATTATGATCATTTTAAATGAAAATTTTTCATAAAGTTTCATTCCTTGCTTGGTAAGCAAACATAGCTCTTAATGCTGCTGTTTCTTCCTCGTGTCGTCACTGTGATATGTCTCAGTTTAGCTCCAAGTAATTTTATTTTCTGCCCTGTATGTGTATCGCACACTTACTTTTAATCTTTTATCCAGATGTGGCCTGTGTCTCCTTAGACTCAGCTTGTACAGTTTTTCTACATCCTGTTCTGGATTTCTCCTGATAGCTGTGGCTGTGGAGTCCCTGTGCTGCGCCCTGCGTTCATCTGGGCTCCGTTGCTTTGACACACAGGCTGCTTTACACTGATCTGGCACTGAAAAGGGGCCCCAGTGAGAATGGGACTCAAGGCCCAGCTGCCTTGTCTTCTGCTTTATGACATACCAAAGAGCTGGCACCAGGAGAGATAACATTTGTGTTCATTTTCTAATGGAAGAAGAAATTATGAAAATTTCCTTGTTTGTTTGTTTATAGATTAAATCTGTAAAGCAAAAGTGGTGAGCCTTTTTTACGTACACTGATGTTCCTTGTTTTTTTGTTCCCACTATAGAGATTTGTAATTACTACTGAGAGATTTTATAGAACTCTGATCAAGAGTATATATTAAGACTACTTCAAGATATTCTGTCTGGTAGGAGGTTTTAAAATGCTCATTTGTGATGGAAAAAGACAAATTTGGAGTTTAATTCTTATAAAGAAACTGCCCTGAGTTTGTATATGAAACAATCTGATAACCCATCTTCCCTTTGCAAATATTTGCCTCTGTTAAGTCAAAGGTCAAATATCTAAACTGCTTGTCAGGGTAATTCTGTGGAGTTTTGTAAATCACTTAAGTATTTTAAAATCTGTGTGGCTAGGTGTCCTTTAGGAGGTTAGGAATCTAACTTTGGATTTCTGTTTTGTAAGAAGCACAGGTTTGTGGTGTAAGAAAGCAACGTACGATACAGCAATAAAATTATGGCAAAAGTAATTTATAGGTAATACTGAAATTTCTTTGATGTGGTAAAGATTCTTTAGTGTTAGAGAAACAGCTTTTAATAACAGACAGCTTCACTCCTTAATGGAACAGAAATTTATTTTTAAAATTAGAAATTAATCCACTTGGAAAAAAGCGTGCAAGTGTGAGATTTGTTTTCACTTCAAATTACCTGTCTTAAAAATAAGGCATCACATATGAGGTAGTTATGCAGCCTTCAGCTCAGTTGTGGAAGGGAAGGGTCCCTATAAATAAGGAATCATATAATTTAAAGAGAAGTGTCCAGTAAAGGTGGGATATGTTTCCCCTGGGAGGACAGGCTGTCTGTGTTGGCTGGGGAAAGAGTCTATGCTTTTGGAGTAACTTACAGTTAGATAGTGCTGAATTGGCTGAATCCCATCCTAAAATGATAGGAGCTTCAGTGGCTGCATTTTGTGTGTCTGTAGGGCAGTGCATGAATCTCAGTGTGACACTTTTTGTGTATGTGAGGGGGAAGGGAACAGTGCTCATAATGAAATTAGATTTTTAATATAAAAATATTAATCTACAGCATGCTAATTATCAGGTGGGCTTCGTAACAGCTGGGATATGATTCAAGGTAAAGATTCTTTTAAAAACAAACAAACCCCCCACCTAAATACACATCTGTGTCTTCCTTATTGACATGAAATAATAGACCAAAGTATAAAGGTTTGTTTGAGAAAGACCCTTTTCTGATCTAAAACTACCCTCTCATCAGTTCTGTGTGTTGGCTGCTTTCCTTTGAGCACATTTTCTATGTGTTTAGAGGAGAGAAGATAATCTGGCAACTCTGTATCGAGGCAGGAAACCTATTTCCAGAGCTGCCCCAGGCTTCCTGTCCGCCTAAGGAACTGATCCTGCTAACCAGAGCCAGGGGGGAAAAAAAAGGAAAAGAAAGAAGAAAAACCCACAAGAACTTTGTTTTAGTGTGCAAGAATGAAATGCTGTATTTTTTGCTACTGGTCCTCTTGTTCAGAAGATCTAATGCTCAGCATTAGATCCTGGCAGGATTTTAAGAAAGTGAATTTTTTGACCAGTCTCAGCTGCTTTCTTGCAGAATCCTGTATACATGTAGAAGAGACCTTTTAACTGATCCTCAAGTGAGACTTGAGAAAATTTGTGCAGTGTGCCAACCTCTGAAACAGTCTTTCTCCCCATTCTTGATAACAAAGTTGAGAGATGAAACCGTCCTTAGAATTGAGGTAATTTGTTATTATTTTCGAACTGCAATGGCAGGAAACGAGAAGAAAACAATTGCTCTGAAAACAATTTGAATGTTGCTCCAGACAAATAGAAGACCGAGGCAGTGGCTGACCTCTCCTGACAAACAGCTGGAGCCAAAAATGGCCATGGAGTTGTCGCTTAAGGACTTAACAGAGGAGATCTTTCAAATCAAAGAAACAGTAAACAAGGTAGATGGAGCTTTAACAGAGGTAAAATTGAGAAAGCTCAAATGAAAGTCAGGCAAAATGAAATTAAAGAAAAGGTGAATCAACAGCTCTGTGTGGGTGAGGATGAATTGCTTACGTTAAAAGAGACTTCTAATCAAATCAGGTTTCTGGAATGATCTTTGAAGAATTGGGAGAATAAAAGGAGGAAAATCAAATTTGAGACTGGATACCTAGAAAAGGCTTGAAGGACATCACCCAGGGGGAGGTTTTTAAAATATTGCACTGGAGCTGATGAAAGTGAATGCCGAGAGAGACCTCTGTAGCAAAAGGTTGCACCTCAGCTTCTTCCTGGGTGTTTGGTAGACATCAGCCCCGTGTATCGTAAACGTTGTGCTCGTCTTGTACGCAGCAGATGACGGTGGAAAAGTTTCCTCCTGTCAGTTTTCTCAGAGCACTCTCACTAGACCTTAGCTGGACACAGGCTATCTGCCACTGATGGTTTTACAGCCTCCCTGAATGTGAGGCCTGATTTATGGCACCCTAGTGAAATTGGGGTAGGTTATTGCATAACAATAGGGTAATTATGGGATGAACCAGTTGGCCTGGATTGGGGCACAGGGAAGTACCTTTTCCTACCACCAAAGAGTGCAAAGGCGTTACGTTCTGCAGAACTCTGCTCGCTTCTGAAATGTGGTGACCTACTTAGGAATTGCTCTTTTGGTACTGATTCTGTCAGGGTGGTGAAATATGGAGCAGACAAGGAGGAATGAGGCTCTGTGGTGCCTGGCTCTTCACTGACAAAATCTTCCATCAGCAGAAAAATTCAAGATACTCTCGTTCAGCTTGAATTGGGGTCAGTTAGCTAAAAGTAACATGAGTTTGCTCCAGAGTTGAACCTCAAGCGCTTGGTTTGCAGCTAAGTAGGACAAATACAAAAAATAACAAGAAAGGAAAATTTTACCTCCCTGCAATGCTGCAGAAGGTAAACATGTTTGAAATACCTAGGCAAGAAAATGGTGGGATAAAAACCTAAAATTAAGGTGAAAGTAATTTGGATTCAGGGTTGTTGCTTATCTTGAGCGAAAAACAACTGGTCCTTAACTAGTTGCCATGCTGTTAAGGATGCCTTAGTAAGAAAGTGACAGAATTTCAGTTCAGTGCTAGTGTTTTGCTTGTCCTTGGAGATTTCTGAATGCATGAAGAATCTTCATTATTCCTTTTCTGATTTATTTGCTTTTGAATGTTTTCTTCGTACTTTTTTTTCTGTCATTTACAGAAGTAGTAGTTTTCTTTTGATTCTTTCATCTTCAACTAGAGTGAGTGAACTGGTTTAGAAAAAGTAAGTAGTGATTCAGACTTTTTAGTCATAGTAATGAAAATGTTTTGTTAACCTGGCTTTCATTTTTGTTTTCATCTTTGTTCTTGTTGAAGTATGTATTGCAGACTGTCCTGTATAGAATCTATAGTTATCTAATTTTCAGAAGTTTTTTCATTTTTTTTTTCAGCCCAGCAATGGCAGACAAATATCACAGACACAAATCAGAGGTTTGGTTTGATTTTTTGGTTTGATTTGGGTTTTTTGATTATCAGAGATAAATCAAGCATTCCAATTTCTCTATGTAAATGGTTATTTGGAGTTAGGTTGGGGTCTTGGGTAAGGTAGTATTTTTGCCATTGAGAAGAGAAGGTTCTCAAGTGGTGAAAAGTGGTAAACAACAGTTGGTGGAGGCAAAGGAGGAAGCTCTGAGGAGCTGCTATTTCCCTCTGAGGAGCTGCTGTTTCCCCTATTTTTTGATTTGGGGGATCACCACTGTATCTTCCTATAAAATAGTAGGAACAAGGCAGCCAGTTAGTACTGTTGTTGAACGTGATCCTAATGGGAAGGATTTTTCCTACGGGATCAGCTCAAGGACTTAACAGTTGGGTTAGCAGATGTGCCAATCTGAATAGCTGAATGAGATTTTACTCTAGTCAGTTTTGTTAAAATAGAGGTTGCAGATGTCTTTCCCTGGAGATTCTGAATTGCAATATTTAGTGGTCTGATGTTGTTCTGTAATGGTAGTCCCAAGAAGTTGAAAGGGACATCAGGACATGCAGCATTATCTTAGAAGAAGGTACTGCTAAAGGTGAACTGCAGTGAAGTAAAACTCTGATAATTAAGAAAATAAGCTTCAAATATGTGTGTAGATTGGTTTGTTTCAGGGAAGACCTACAAAGCCTATTGTGGGTTTAGGATACACACTAAAATGCTGTGCTTACAAAACCAAAGACTTCACAAAAATCACTCTTCTAAAAGGGTCACAGGAAAGGTCAGTAAATTTCTAGGTCTACATTTGTAGGATGGTCTTCTAATAGAGAATTCTTCTGTTTGTATCTTTCTCTCTGCTCTTAACTTGCAGGGAATGCAGTCTCTTGAGTGCTTTGAATGTTAACATCAGTCAAAATGTTTTTCTTTCAGTTAATTGGCTTCCAGGTTTCTGTTCCATCTTACACTAGAAATAGATTAGGGTGCATCTCTCTTAGTTTGCAGGTTTCTGGATAGGTACCCTGGGTGAAGTATTTTAAGAAACTTCCATTGTTCAGATACTTCTGAAAATAAAATGCTGGCATAGGATTTCTTCACCTGGATCTTGACTTTAACAGGTGAAACAAGATTGTGTGGTAGGTAGAAATTTGCCATTTTGGTTCCACTCAAACTTGCAGTGGATGCAGGCAAGTTACCTTGCATCTCTCCGTCTAGCTGTAGATGTGTGTGAATGCGTATCTAACACGAGGCTAGATATATATTTATATTACATAGTTTTAATGACAGTAGGCACCAGGGTACTTAAATCTTGGGAACTCCTGTAGCTGCAGTAGCCAAGAGTATAAGAGGCCAGGTGATGTGTTTAGTGGTCATTGCTGTGAGAACAGCAACTCTGCGGGGTTCAGATCTTTTCATCAACAAATAAAGTTTTTTTTAACTTCATTAAATTGTAATACAGACTGTATTACTGTACCAGTATGTTTGAATTCCTTACATTCTAGAGCATTTGGGAAGATTTTTTGTAGAAGTCTTACCCTGGACCAGTGGCTAGAAGTGCTTTGGAAATAAACTCTCCTGGTTTCATTCCATGGCACAGTTGTGCCTGCAAGGTAGGCACATCGTTAAAAAGGGCTCTCCTCTGCCCTCATCAGCAGTGGGGTGAGGAAAACCCTGCATGGCATGCACTGAGTACCTTGGCATGTGTGACTCCAGTGTCCTCAGTACAGGAAGCACTGATGGCCTTCTCAGCTGAAGTGGTGGAGGGCTCTGACAGCACTTAAGGAGAGCGAGCAATCACTTACTTGATGTAACTGAGTTAATTTCCATCTGGGTATGAGCTGAGGTTCTCTAGGCTGGGAAAGGACTGGAGAGACTGGTTAAAGCTGCCATGTCTCATTTGTCCCAGCTGCCATGGTCAGGAGGGCTCTGTGACTATGGGTGTAGCTCTTGTGGCTGCTGTTCTTCCAAAGCAATTAATGAATTGTCACATCCAGTGTTTCCGTGTAGCCAGCACATCTCTAAGAAATTGGGGATGGTGCTGCTCTTTCTTGTGTTCTTTTTGTTGTTGCAACTGACTCCTTTTGAGTCCCAGCTGATGATGGGCAGGAGATGTTTTCTAACTTATATTTATTGCAGTGTTCACGTGCAATGGCTGCATAATCTTCAGCTTCAGTGAATCCTTTATTTTTCCTCCTTCTCTTCAAAGTACTGCAAAATGACAGCTTGATAAATGGACTAATTTGTTTGATTTTGATATTATGAGCTTTTAAGGAAAAGGCAGTATCACCTTGCACTGGGAGATGTTCCTATTTTATGTCTTATGCAGAAACACTTTTAAGAATGGACACTGTGGAAAGCATAGGTAAAAGAACACTACCACCAGAAAAAGACTGCTGTTGAATTTTTCTTTGTTTTAAGAAAATGGTCCTTTTTTGTTCACATGCAGATAAATTGCTGATTTTATTAAAAATTAAGGAGGTGGATTTAAAATAAGAAATGCTACTTTTAAAAGTCTTCAGCAATTTTGTACAGTATCTAACTGAATAGTAGAGGCCTGTCAAGTCAGACAGGGATGTGTTTATCTGTATTTTTTTTCAAGCAGACTTTATTTGTGTTTCATTTTCCAAGTGGCGCTGTAATTTTTTTTGTTTTTATGAGTCCTGCTTTCCAGTATGGCACCATTGCTTGGTACTTCACGCTGTAGATAGAACAGCTGGGTTAATTAAATAGATATGTCACAGCACTGAAGCCAGTGCCTGCTGCCATTGTGCACAGGCAGCCAAGAGCTACAGTAAATAGAGACTCACAGAAGTATTAGCAATGCAATACCAATTGTAGTTCAAAAAACCAAACAAGCAAGCTGTGGTATGAAAAATAATAGAACGAAAATGATGCTTTGTATGCATTAATCACAAATAAGTATAGAAGAGGTGGAATGTGCATTCATTATATCATAAATCAGTTATTATTGATTATGATAAATTAATAAACTGCATTTCAGATAAATGTTAGCAGTGTCAGTATGGAATTTATGGAGGATTTTCTTTCCCAGTAGCATTAAAGCACACTGCCCCCTCTTTCTTTTCCTTCCTTTCTTTTTTTTTTTTCCCCTCCAATATTGAGATGTCTTAACATATGGCCAGAAAGATCCTGTAATATTTTTATAAGGAAGTTTGTTATCTCTAGTGTGCAGACCAAATTTGGAGACATTGTCCTTGTGAGCTTCCTATTTACTGTCAGGTATGAAAGTTACACACCATAGCCCCCAGTTAATCTCTGAAACACCCATGGATGATACTGTGTGCTTATGATGTGCTCTGCCCTTTTTGAAAGCGGCTGAATTTCAGTTACTGGCAAAAAACACCTTTTATACCTGTTCCTTGTTTTCACAGTGTACAGGTGAGCTATAATTACTCAGGACAAAATGGTCAATAACTTTGGGTCATTGCAGACCCAGCGATGTAGATGTGCTGTAACTGAGGAGACAAGGTGACCTCAATGAGTATGATGGAAATTGTTAGCACATTGCAGATTTTTTTCCTCATAAATGGATCAAAGCTCTGTCTACAGCTGCTGGGAGGGCTACTGGGGACAGCAGCAAAAGCCCAACCTCCAGAAAAGATGGATACAAAGTAAATCCCAACACAGGCTCCTCTCAGTAGTTTGCATGCTGATTGGCAGGTTTCCAAGGAGCAGATGGTGCCAGAAACATTTTGTTGTTTGTGGACTACTTGCAGCATTGCAGAGCAAAGGCAGGGTAGGGTTGGTCAGAATGGCAGCACTGCTGTGGCAGAAAATGGGACGAGTCATGGTGGCTGCAGAATTACACCTTGAAAGCAATTCTTGGCACTCCCTGTGTGAACCAGTATTGACCTGTTTTTCTTAGAAGGTAACGAAAGAGCCATATAAACATCATTAATTCTGCAATACATTCTTCCAGAGTTCTGTAATAATAAGGAACTATTATTTTAAAATCAAACACTCTTGTGCATGATATGGGCATTCTCAAAGCAAGCGGACATAAAATCTCAAGATGTCTCTGTCAGACATAAAATCTCAAGATGTTTTTTGGAGAATCTGTGTGTAAACATGAAAAGCCAAAAGAGAAACCTCATTTGGTTTCATTAAGATTTGTTACCTATTGGGCCATACAGGCTGGCAAAAAGCATTACTTTTTTGAGGTCCTCCAGTTCTTGTCTTAAATGCATAGTTTGAAAAGCAAACACCAAAATACAGACCCAGGTCTCAGTTCTGCAAGCTCCCATACGTGTGAGTGGCTCCCCAGTTGCCCTGGAAGCAGGGAGGTGGAAGGCAGGCAGAGGCTTACGCACTGCTTCTCCTCTCTGGCATCCATGGCCGCTTACCCATCCTGTCAGGGACAATCTGTCATCAGGGCTCTCTTCTCTGGGCAACAGTGGCTGGGATGTATGTGTTGGGTTGTTGTCAAGACAGGGGTTCCTTCATGTGCAGAAGTGTGCTCTGCTCGTGTCCTGCTCAGCTTCTGTTTGGAAATATGTGCAGTCAAAATCACTCAGGATATCCAGGGGGTAGTTAGGCCTGAAAGGCTTCATCTAAACATGTTACACGTCTAAATGGAGGATGGGGTCTGGTGGGTTTTGGTGGTTTTATTATTTGGTGGAGTACTTAAGTCATGAGAGAATTTGGACCCAGAGACTAAGGGGACAGTACTAGTAGTTTTAATTTTGCCAGCCCATGTGTGGCTAATTCAAAATTAACTCTTCACAAAGTAACTAGATCTCCTAAGTACTGAGCAGGATTTGGATCTGCCATAACACAGCTGTGCTGCCTTAGGTAGTCAGCTTGGCAAATATGTGCCCCAAACATACAAGCAAATGCCAGAGCGGGTTAAAATACATGCCCAGTGAGTGGGATGCAGCAGGAAGGGGATATGGATAGGACAACAGAGCAAGTGACCCACAGGCCTCTGGGGCTGAGCCCCAGGCTTAGTCTGCAATGCTTCTGGTCATCGCCTCACAGGGGAAATGGTTGATGGCAAGGAACCAGTAGCTGAGAGTCATGATTTTTGGAGGTTTTTTTATGCAACATATGATGGGAAGCAGAGGCTGATAGGTGATAATTCTTTTACCAGGCTTTTGAGTGCAATGTATTGGTTTTGTGCAGGGTCACTATATTCACTGTGATTATAATGATAGTTCTCTGCCTACTCAATGCCTCGTTTTCATTTATGTACCACTCCTTTGTTGTTCTATATGGAGTAAATTAAATTAGTTTGTTAAAAACAAAAAATCCCAACAGAAAACCCAAACCAAACCACCTTCATTTAGCCGCAAAATACATATGCTCATCCTCATCAGTCTTGAGAGGCTGTGTAATCTCGTGGCTGTATTTTTTGCCTTTACCTGATGCTCTGTTGTCCTGTCTCTTCCACCCATTTCTATTTTTGCCCATAGTTGTTGTCATACTTAAATTGAAGGCTCTGCAAAGGTGACTGTTCTGCAAAATAAGCTTTACAAAATTAGTCAAAACTAATTAGTAGCCATAAATAACAAGGAGGCATAAGAATAGCAAACAGAATCATTCATGCAGAGGGATGAACGTTTGAGTGTTATGATGCGAGTTGTAGGCACATGGGTCTTCTCTTTCCCTACTTGTTTTGCATTCAATGAAAACTGATGGTGATCTCAGAAACAGCTGAGGCAGATGGTCCCTTCTTTTCTGTGAAAAGAGCCAAGTTAGAGAAACCAAGCCTGAGCTTTCAAGGAGTGGGGAAATCTTGAAACTCTCACTCCTGACTCTTGCAGGAGTATTTTGTAGACAAATAAAGATACGCTTTAGTTCAGTGTAATGAATTTTTAGCATTGACCTATTGTGATTCCTTTTTCCAAGAAGCCAAGGGATCTTCAGCTTTCTTGTGCTCTCACAACTGTTTTAATGAGAGATGTCTTTGAATTTCTTCCACATTAAACACAGTTTGTGATTATATGAAGTTAGAGAGGGTGAGGAGAGAAAGAAGGAGGAGAGACAAATGTTTTATATCTTTGATCAATTTCTATTTCTGGAACTGGACAGCATTTTGAATTAAAGTATTTTAACATTGTTTTTAGACCGTTGTAGGTCCTGTAAGTTTCACTAGACTTCAAGCTTATGTTTTTTTCCCTGCCTCACTCTCAGTTCAGATCTGTAGCAAATTTGAGTGCGCTGTCCTACACATTACAGCAAGTTGTGTCTTTGGACATGTGATACAGCCTGAGATTATTCAGTGTGACAACACTTAACCTAACATAATTCAGTTCAGTGCACTGAGAAATAGAATGATAGAATATTTTTTTCCCTAGAATGGGTACCCATCCATTGTCACTCAAGTTACTGCAGATGATCTGGTAGGAACATAAGAATATAGGACTTGCCATACTAGATCAAACCAGTGGTCCATCTAAGAAACTGTCTTTTCTCTTGAGACAGGCAGAAGCTGGGTATCTTAGACAAAAGTGCATAAAACTCTACAATAAACTTTCAAATTTCTTTCACATTATTTTGTGGAGAGTTTTAAAATCCTGTCAGTTAGACTTTGGTCTGTGCTGTGTAGCAAAAAGGCTTAAATCTGTAGTGTTTCCTAAATCTGCTCTGATGTAACACTGCATGTTATCTATCTAAACCGTATCTGAATTTTGCTATGCTTTTGATGTCAGTGTGCTGTGGTAGCAGTGCATTCCACAAATTAATTGTATGTTATAAATAGGAATGTCTAATGTATCTTGTCTTGTTTCTCAGACCTCAAATGTGCCTTCTATTAGATAGCTTATCTTCAGGCTGACAGGATTCCCGTCAGTGTTTCTAGTCCCTACCCTGCAGGACTCTTCCAGTGCCTGTAATCATTCTAACAGTCTTCATATCTATACCTTGCACTTATCACAAGAATAGATCACAGTGTTTAATACAAAGAGTATGCAGTTATTTTATATTGTAGCAACACTATTTTTCTGTAACAATTTAATGTTGGTATGAGGAATTAAGGGGAAAAGAGAGATGCTTGCAATCAGAATTACATTTTTTATTTCAGATGTGTGAAAATGGTGCCAGAATCATTACAGCAGTGAGGGATTGGTTCTAAATGTATGCTGAGCGCAGTCAGTGATAATAAGAGCCCCTTTCACTTTAATGGCCTTTTTTTTGCATTTTGAACTAGCACTTCTATAGGTTAATTTGTGCACTCCTTAAGACTTTATTTCTTCTTGTTCTTAATCAACCTACTTAAGTTCATTTGGGATTTAAAGTTATACTTAATGTAGATCTTTCTTAGTAGTTTGCTTCTTCAGTTAGCTCAGCAGCCATAATGAAAAGGGTGAATGTTTTAAAGAGATACAAATCCTTATTTGTCTTTGAATGTTCCCTCCATTCAAGTGTTTTTAAGGAATAAAGCTCTCTGAACTTTCTTTCATTCCTTTTTCCTTCCTTTCCCCCCTTTCTCATGTATGTCATGAATTTGCACTTTAAAAAATCAATCAAGAACTGGTAGTCTTGAAAGCAGTGGGCACAGTCTGACGTGGCTGGTGTTCATTTGCATCGATGCTGAGGTGTGTGAGCATCTGGAGATCGCAGCCAGGCCCTCAGCTCCAGCTGCAATCTGCAAATTGCAGTGCCCCTGGAAGGCAGCTGTACCTGTGGGGGAGTCCTTACACGCCTTGCACACACTCAGCCTTGGCCACAGTGTAAGGAGTAATTTAATTGAGGTGTAGCAACAGTCTGTGGACTTTTAATAAAAATGTTCTGCTTATGGTGAACCACAGTGATTTTGGCTGTTGGGGGTAAATGGTTTCTTTCGTAATGTAGTGTCTGACCTATAAGTCTGACTGCAACTTTGCTAGGTTCTTTTTCTACAGAACTGGCAGCCTCTACTGTCCACTTCCTTAGGCTCTAAAATAAATAATGAAAAGTACCTAAACACAGGATTTGATATTGATTTTCTGGAGTTTAAGATAATCTGAGGTCTTCAGAGATCAGTATCCTTTACTGTGTCATACACTTATGTATGCTGCTGCTATAAAAATAAATAACTGAAGCTCTTTAAGGTCTAGTTTGTGAAAAAGATGAAACATTTATTGGCCACTATATTTTGAACATTGTATTTTTGAAGCTGAATTTGATGCTTTGCGTCCCATAAAATAAAAATGATGAGATTGAAGGCAGTAATCAAAAGAAAAGGGCTCAATGTGTCACTCTGTTGCTAGAATATGTGTGGCTGGTTGAACCGAGCTTTACTTCTAATATACTTTTATAAATTTTTAATGATGGCTAATGAATCAAAAGTTGAGAGGCCTTGGAGATGAGTTATTTATCAGATTATTTCTTTCCTTTTGGTGCTGTGTGCAGCGTCCCCTGGATCCCTCGGGTTGCAGGCTGTTTCTAAGATGTGGCTTGCAATTCAGTCTGTTCCACAGCCAGCATTTTGCATCTCTTTAAAAAATACCAGGGTAGAGTTCAGTGATATTAATTTTGAACTTTTCACAGCAACAGATGTTAGAAAGACCTGCTGGAGCAAAGCAACACTAATTCTGGTTTTGCTGTGGATGTCTGGGCGCTGCTGGGGCTGCGGGGTGGGCAGTGGCGTGTTCCAGCCCTGGCCCGTCCCACCAGGTGCCGCTGTGATGCAGTGATGCCTGGAGCCGGCCAGGAAACACAGGGATACACAGTCCCCAAACTCCTGATTAATACAAATCAAAAGGCGAAGGAAATTGCAGCCTGCACCCTGTGACCTCGCCAAGACCTTGTAAGGCATCAAGGAAGCCTTGATGAATCAGGAGCGGCCTCCTAAATATCAGAGGGCTGTATGGCTCCGCAGAATATTGTGCCGACCGAGATAGAGGTTGCTACAGTGTGACCATGTTACAGCATCAACTTGAAAAGAGAGGGAAAGGAAATTAAGAAGTTAAGCTGCAGAAGTAAAAATAATTCCCGGGGAAGTGGCTCAGCAGCTTACAGTCAGCTTTGCCTCTTCAAGTGTGGGCATGCCTGCATGGCACCGAGGAGCCTTCAGTTCTCTGCCTGCCCCCAGCAAGGTGGTCCCCGTTACACAACACGCGCTGCTGGTGGCACCTCAGCGGTGGCGTTTTGGCAGGGAAGAAACCATGATGCAAACTGAAAGTGAGCTTTCTGTCAGCCACCCAAGTGGAATCAATTGCACTGTGGGTTAGGTAAGGCAGATGACTCCTTCCTGTGGATCCCCTAAGTCTCCAAGTGGTGTGGCAGAAGATTTTTATGGTGTTGCTTAGGGAAACCCACAATGCTACATTAAAATGGCCAAACACAGAGAAAAGATGATGACAGTAGGTGTCTTTTAAATATTGGTTGTTGAATTAATGGATTGCTGGGTGGTAACACTAGCATTTCAAGGAAATGGTCTCCAATAAAATAATAAGAAATAAAGCAGTAGCATTGCTCAGTTATTAGTGGATCACATATAACTAGCAGGGTTTGAGTCCTCATACCTATTTACAGTTGTATGTTTCAGTTTCTTTCTGTTTCTGGAGAATCAGATTCCTGCTAGGTAGGACAGCAGTTCTTGGGCAAGACCTCTGAACTTCCCCAGCATTTGGCTCTGCATCCCTCTCATCTAGGTGTCAAGATGTAGTGTCCTCATTTTTCTTTCTCTTGCATAAGTCTTATTTCCTGACATTGTAAAAAATAGTACATCCAGCACTTTGCTTTGTCTTTTCATTGAAGTTTGTAAGGACTGGAGGCCCCCCAGCATATTGTGTGTGTGGTTAGTAGGAGAGCCACAACCTTGGAGGTGATTATGTAAGAACTTGGTGTCATTAACCAGCTAGAACAGAAGGTGTGCTGGGCTGTTGTTGGGGCATGCATTTATAATTCTTTTTGTATTTTTATCATAAGATGCAGCTGCAATTCTTGAAAGAACAGTGTGTATGATGCAAGATGAATTTAACCCAAATTTCAGAAAAATCCATTGATAGTGCCAATGAAGAATTCATTCATCATTGTACAGGCAGAAAGCACCTGAAATACTGCTTCTGTTGAGATGAAGGAATCTGCAGGAAGAACAGTTTCTAAGACCTCTCTTTCAGGTTGGTGTTCTCTTTCCATAACTCTGCAGAAATAGTAGAGCCATAGTAAGGACCTTTGAGTCTTATTTCTGAGGATCTTTTAGGATACATACTTCTCCAGCGTATTTAGAAGGCCTTGAAGGACATGGTAAATTTTCTAATCTGAGAAGGAAAGAAAAAGTAGATACCATCTTCCAAAATGAATTACACAGACAGCTAATTGGTAGCATTGTCAGAAATCACTTGTAAGCTAAATGTTGCAAGTGACTTTATTCCATGTTAATTTATTCTATTTTCAGTTTTAGAGAATCCTGTGTGTGAGGGAATATTACTCAGTCCCAAAGTTAATGGACTTGCATGACTTTTAATTGGACTTGCCCATGTGTTAATCTGTAGCCTGCACCGTTGCAGTTGCCAGGAAATTGCACTTGAGGCAGCAAGCCTCAAGAGATGTTACATCTCTCTGGCAATTATATTTGAAACACTGTATTTTGACAAAAGTATTCACGATGTACAACCCTGTCAGTGCAACCCTGGCTGCCTGAGTGTAAACAGTTTTACATTAATGGAGTTAGAAGGTCTAGTGTAGTATAAGTAATTGGACTGTTGAATGGTTAATGGCCCTGAGTGGGATATTTGGGCCAGACCTTGTTTGGCTGACATGATACAATATTCTGAAGACTTGCATTTCAGTAGGCACGCTGTACATGAAAAAGTGTGTGGTGTAGGTTAATGGCTTAACTCTTAGTAGTAAGTAAGCCTTGTTGAACTTTATCCTGGAAACTTGACAGTGGAAGCTGGCTGAAGTTAAAAGTGAGCTTTGAAGCCCAAAGCAAAATTACTTTGAACCTGAATGTATGGGATAAACCTCAGCTGCTAATCAGAATATGTAGAATATTTTCAGCTATTAATTTTATTTAACATACGAATTAATTTTTTACTTAATGAGCGCAAAAACTTCAGCCTTTGCAGTTCTTTTAGCTGTGTTAAAGCATACTGACATTAGGAATTCATGACTGCACGCAGACATCTGGAGATAGAGACTCAGCAGACTTTTGAAGTCAGTGGAGTTGCTTAGATTTACACCTTCTCAGGATCTGCCCTATGAGATCAGTTCCAGTCCAGACTTATGTATTCTGGGTCAAGTTTAGTGAACCTGGAAGAGTCAGAGGATTTCAGAGGGGTATTGTTTCTTTTAAAGGTTGATTGGACTTTCCTCTATCTATGTTGAGTGCTCCCCATAGTCTGATTAGCGGGGGGCATGCATTACATATTTCTGGGATTAATTCAATTTCACTTTCAACTTTCATTCTTTTCCATCTGAGAAATCAGATGGCTTTATGGAAATTCCCTGCTGCTCTCTAAATCCCTAAGTCTCTTTCCTGTTTCTCACTACTTTAAGGTATTAAGTGTTACTCAACAACGCAGAAGTTAGCATGTCTGACTCAGTGTGTTTAATTTCACCGTGTTAAGCATAAACAACTTTAAAGTAATGTTATTTCAAAGTGGCTATATTTTGCACAGCACACTGTGAAACTCAGGGGTAAGGTTAGCTGGTATTTGTTGGCTTCCAGCTACATTAAATACTTCAAAATACCATAACCCAAATGTAAAATTGCATCTTACTGCAATACTGAAGAAGTCTGGCCATGGAAAATCGCTAGGTTAATGAACTTTCTGGCTGAGGATATTTGCCTTTCCAGTGCTGAACATGAAAATTGGAAGTGTGAGCTCCTAGGATATTGGTCCCCAGCCCATAATAAACCACCCTATAACCCAGACTGACATGGGAGGCCACAGTAATGTTGTCTGTAGCACACTGCTTGTGCAGCATGTGCACTGTGCTTTATGGGACCTGGGCTTGTTAAGGAGGCTCACTTGAGGTTACCTTGCAGTGGGGGGCTTCTCATGTCCATTTAACCAAGGACTGATGCTGTTCACATGTCTGGAATAGGGTCTTACTTTGTAACAGAGGGTCTGTAGTGAACTAAATCAGGGAATTTCTATATCGTGTACATTAAACCTTTTAGCCACTCAACTGGCTTGCTTTCAGGAAAAGTTAGAGTCATCACTGGATCCACTGGTCTTGGATGCACTATCTGAAGTTACAGAAAGGATTATCTGCTCGGAATAGCATCTCTTTATTTTTGTATCCATTTACTTAGTCTCTGTGAAAAAGTAAGTGAAAGATTATTATTCAAAAATAAAAGAGGAAAAGACAGAAAAAACCCCACCAAACAGAGAAGGGCTGTGTTCCACAGTCCCAGAGTCTCATGGGAGTTTATGTATAAGCAGGGCTCTTGAGTACACACATAAGAAAGTTTTTTTTTAATACTTAAGATATCTGTATCTTCTGAGCTTGTGAATCTGAACTGTCTGATATGGTATGGGATATGTCATGCAGTTTGAACTAAGCAATCTAATAGAGTGGTTACTGGGAAATGTATATTGGGGGAGCATTAATGTGCTCTCTTTATATTGAAACCAGGTTTGACAATGTTTATGTAGCCCGTGGGCTGAACGGTGATGTTAGTATGAAAGAGGCAGATTGTTTAGCTGAAAGGAGAGTTGAAACTTGTCATGGCTGCATTACTGGCATTAATGTTTTATGCACTCAGTGCTTCTAGGACTACCTCTCTGTGTGGGATTATGGTAATTCCTGATCAATTGTGTCTTTGTAAGGAAATATAACCACACATAAAGTAGCTAAAATGCAAGGTAGCTCTTCATTGCATAAAGGCCAATTAGAGGATAGTTTATTACTAAACTGAGGTTTAAAATGAAAAGTGTTCCAATAAAAAGGTTCTTGATCAACAAAATGTGAAAGGACTTAGCAATTTTAGTTCACTAGGATTTAGTTAATGTGATTGTCCTCATTTCAGAGCAAGGTGTAAATCCCTTGCACCAAGGAACATACTTCAGCTTCTACTGCATAAAGATGCATCTCTTGAAAACACCATTGTGTAGCTGTCTGTGAGAAATGGAGGGACAGAGGACCACAGGTCTATGTGCATTTAGTCCTCTCTGAGGCATTGGCAAGGGAGGAAGAGCACCATAAGCAGCCTGGAAGAAGGTCATCAAAGTGGCTGTTTTGCAGTTTCCTTGTCCCTTGATCATAAACCCTTCAAAATAGAGTGAAAAATAGAAGTGAGTGGAGGTTTGGCCACCATAGTTAGCACTTACTTGACTAACAGCCATGAAATTATTCTATTATCAGAATTTTGCAGTGTATTGTTTATTTGTTTCTTTTCCCCCAAGGCAGAAATACATCTTCTACTGAATTTATTTTCAGTGTTTTGTTTTGAAACAGCAAAACTGATCTCAGTTATGATTTTTATCTTGACTACCAGTCATGTCAGAGCCCAGCCCAACTCTTTAAAACAAATTCAGAATTGCTTGTTTTATTGATTGCTGCAAGAGTTCCATCCTGCTCTAGTTCAAGCATGTTCATTTTGCAAGGTTGATACCTACTTGGAGAAGTAAATTTATTTACTATAAGAAATAATTTTCCTAAGATTTTTTTAATACTGAAAAGATTCTGAATGGATCCTGCAAAATTAACAATATGTATAGGAGTAGTAAGGAATAGAAATAAAAAGAAAAAAATCCCTATGAGCTCTTTTTGTTCCCCACCCACTCCCCCAGTGCCAGAATGACACAAACCCATTTATGCACACACACATTTACACACAAATAAATGAATGAATAGATAGTGTAGATAGAACGAAAGAACCCTGCTATTTTAGATTGAAGTGCCTGTCACTGACATTAATTTAGATGTAGTATTAGGGAGCCTCTTAAAGGTCAGGTTTCCCCTGGAGCGTTAGTTTACCCTGGACATTTTTACAGATGATGTGCTAAAGATGTAATGCATCTAATAACTACATCTTGGCTTCATCTACTTGATTCATCAAATTCCTTCCTGCTCAATACTGAGTTTTCAGTGACATGTTATATGTGAAATATTACAAGGCAGTATGTTAATGCTGTGTTGATTACAACTGATTTCTTTTTATTTGGAGGTACGTAAAAAGTAAAGCTCATTTATTGCCTAATGTTCATGGCCTGTGGCTTCCTGGAAATAGGGATCCCTCATCCTTCAGTTAAGGAGAGATGGTTATGAATGACAGCTGCCCTTTCCTGGGAGAGGTGACATTCAGATACTAGTGCAGCAGCATGACTACCCATGCAGCCAGGTTTATCATGTTGCACCTAAAACATTATATATACAGCCAAATAATATTTCCTGGGTTCATGCAAAGCTGGAGGTAGTTAAGTGCATTGCTGTCACAAAGACAGGGCCTAATTCTTGCTTTTATTCTGTGGTCTCTTGATAATATAGATGCTTAATCCTTCTTCAAGAGGACTTTTAACTTGATTGTGAAGACTGTAGTTGACCAGAAACCAGAACAGGGCATCCCTGAGGTTAATAAGATTGTTTGCTTTAGAACAGTCAGTTTATCTTTTCTACTTGATATGAATATTTTTGTAGTGTTACGCTTGCTTTTAGCTGTATGCTCTGTGCTTGTGAAAAAGAACTTTGTACAAAGATGAAGGCACAAATTATAATTTTTAGAAACAAATTGGCATTTAAATTAGTTGGATGAGACTGGCATGTGCCAAAGAGCTGGTACTGACAGAGCTCAGGAATTTGCCTGGTTTCACCTCTCCACTACTGACTCTGTGATAAGTTGTCCATCTTAAGAAAGAGTTTTAAGGTTTAAAAACAAGCAAATGTAAACCCCTCCAACAAGAACTCTTAAGATCATCATATTGAAATGAAATACGGGTGTGAAATGTTGCTATTTCACCAGCCTAAAATATTTTCTGTGTGTCACAGGGCTAGAGCAGTCCATTTCTGCACTGTCGGTGGGGCTGCAGGACCAGCACTGCTTTGCTGGGTGGGGACAGGGACCCAAGTGCCTGTGCTCAAGGAATGGGCTCTGCATCCTTCTTCTGAGTTGCACATCTCTCACTCTTAATCACTATCCCAAAGGAGGGTTGTTTTTGTCTACACTGATCCCACTCATCTGGTTTTTCCATACATCCAGGTGAGAACAAAAGCAGTGCAGTAACAAGGAATTATGATCTTCTGCCCTGAAAAGCACCCACACCAAGTTCATTTACTTCAGTTTGGGCTGAAGACTAGGCTGTGTGTTCTTTGTCCAGACTTTGTTCTTAAACTCTGAAGCAAAGCACAGCCTCGCCTTTGTGGGTTTTTTCTTTTTCCTAGAACTGCCTTTTGTATGTATTGGCAGGAAAATAGCATTGCTCTTAAGGATCTCAATGTCAGTTCTGCTTCTGCAGACTTGAAGGTGCTGTTACATTAAAGAGAGAAAAAAAAGCTTTTAAATATTGAAACAGTTTCTAAAGTAAAGAGGTTTGAATTTATGATTGATTTCGAAGTGATCTGTGTTTAAACTTTGAATGGGAATAAAATAGTGTCTTGTTCAAATATTGAACTAGTTTAAAAGTTAAATGGCTTGAACATAGAACTCCCTCATGGGAAATTGTATTCTCATTTCAGCCTCTGACTTCTCTTGCATATTGTACTATACCTCATTGTACTCACACTCCAGTGTTTGCTTAGGCTGCACTGAAAAACTCTCTGATATATTTTTAAAAGTTGATTTTAAAAAATGCAACAACAAAATACACTGAAAAAATTAATAGGGGTGGATATTTTTCCATGGTAATGGAAATTTAGCAGAATGATGTAAGGAAAGACTTAGGTTAGCTCTTTAAAGCGGAAGATTAGGGGAGATAAAAGAATTAAAAAATACTGACACGGAGCTGTGGTCACTGAAGTATGGCACGACGCGGGAGAACAGCGTAATTGGAGAAGATTATTCTCCGGAGCTTGGCCGATAAACAGACGAACAAACCGTTACCTGTTATTGCTCACCAAGCTCTTAATTTTTTGGGGTGGTGGTGATTCTTTATTGACTGCTGTGCTGCAAAAGTTACTGGTTGTGACTCATGTAAGAGGCCCACAGTTGTATTTTATAGCATGTGCTGTCAACTTATTAATGTGGCTGGGTCTTTGAGTGGGTTTGGTTCTCTGGCTTGGCTTTCACGTTCAGCTGTATAATGGCTAATAAAAATCTTACATCAGGAACAGGGAGAGCTGCATTCAAGGACTAGATAAAGTGCAGCATAAGTAATGTGTGTTCTATTGTCTTATGACTGTAACATTAAGATTCCCTATGTATTTTATAGCCAAAATGGTTTTTCAGTTTCCTAACACTTGAGGGCATAATTACGTCAACTGACTAATTGAGTTGTAAGCCACTTTTGCATATTCTCTGAGCAAATCTTTCCTTGCTGTGGGGTCAGGCAATGGATCAACTTGACATTGATAGTACTGTTGGTTTGACCCACTGTTTGGAGTTTGTCAAAGCTGGAGGAGAAGGTGAAGCTGCAGATGAACTGATCTTGCTGCTGTTCACATCCCCATTGTAGCAAGAAACTGATTTGTGATAGCTGGACATTTCAGTGGCAAATCCAGTGTTTTGTAAGTATGTTCATGGCTGCAGGCAAGGGGCTTGAGGGTAAACTGTGAGTGCAGTGTTAGATAATAGTGTGAAAAATTATCTCTGCCTTGATCCAAGTTTAATGAACCTGTAGTGGAATGTGAGTTTTTTGTTTATTTAAATTTTTCATTCTCTTGAATCATTGGAAGAGGAACTCCATTTTGCATTTGAATTGAATTGGGGAGGTGAGCATTATGGCATGTTTTCAAAATTTGAAAGTTTGAAATATTTCTTTCAATAATGTCAGTTTATAAGACTACTAAAAAAATTCTCAAGAACTTAATGCACGTGTTAAGAACTGTGCTTTTTTTAAAACTTTGCAAAACTGGTAGGGAATCAATGGAAACTCTTCTGGAGCATAATAAATCCATGCATGCATAGCTGAGAAATTACAGTAAATGAAGAAATCTGGAAAACTGTCATATTCTGAAAGATAAGTTATAGTCAGTGGAGGCTGTCTAATCAAACACTACTATTAAGCCTCAGAAGACACCCATTCCACAGTCTTAATAACACAAGGGACATGGAAGGAACTGACAGTGGGAGCTGTGTGCTAGGTAGTCAGTGCAGTTGTCTGTCCCAGGAATCATCTTCATCCTCCTTTCCAAGGGTAAGCAGCCTGTTAAACTGAGCTGAATGGGGCATTGGGGGCCTGCTGGGAAGAGAAGGCATTTTGCCCTATAGAAAGGCTGGTAATTATTGCTATACGATAAATAGAAATGTTATTCAGACTCCCATTTGCTGGATTAGAGCTGTATTTAATGCCACTTATTACTCCTAATGCAAAGCTTTTTAAACAATCATTACAAGAAAAAAAACCAAAACCCAAAGAACAACAAATGCTAAGTTGGTTAGCTAAACCTCTTAAATGGTTGAAAATACACTACAAATGACTGTGAATTTTGATCAGTTGTGTGTCTCCATTGGCTCTTTCGTGGCTGACAGGTTGCCCAGCCCTCATCTGGATTGTGACTCTTGCTTTTTGCCTGACCTCTATCAGCACGAATTGCAGTGCACTCTAGGTAGGACAGCCAGTTTCTGAGCCTTGCACAGCTCAAAAATGAGGTTTATGGCTTCTCATCATGGGGCTACATGGTATGATCAGGCTTTGCCTATATGGGGTCTCTTGGGCAAGTATTTCCACCAATTGTGACTTACATGGGATTCCCTAGGCTGTAGGAAAGTACTGGTGTTTTGCTCTTAAACTTGAGAGCACTGACCACATGGAGATGAAGTAAGAGAGCTGGTCTGCAAGGAGCTTGACATTGACACTATGGTGTCATGGTTTATCCAGTATATTTGTGTGACAAGAGTAGTTTTTCACTCAGCTGGAGAATGGTATTCACTGGAACAAAGCTCCCACTCCTCCTGTTATTAGTCTGTGTGCTTTCTCATTTTTATTGGGAAGGACCTTGGAAATTTTCACAATTATTATGTTTTGTGAACTTTGAAATAATCAGTAGGCCATTCAGGCAGATTCACCATCCTCAAGTTTTCTCATCTGCTGGAGATTCCACTGAATTCAGTGAAGTTACAGTGATCTTTATCCGGTCTAGTTTTAGCCCCAAACTGTGTGTGTGTTTGTGCATATGTGTGTGTATGCATGTCTATGCTCATGTGAGCACGCATCCCCACTGTGTGCACGTTTATATACCTGCTCCAGGTGTTGGACCATGTTCAGAAGAGAGCAAGGAAGCTGGTGAGAGCTCTAGAGCATCAGTCCTGTGAGGAGCAGCTGAAGGGGCCTGGGTTGGTTCCACCTGGAGAAAAGAGGCTCGGGAGGGACGAGTAACTACCTGAAAGGAGGTTGTAGCCAGGTGGGAGTTGTTCTCTCCTCCCCACTAACAAGCAATGGGGCAAGAGCAAGTGGCCTCAAGTTGCGCCAGGGGAGGTTTAGATTGGATATTAGGAATAACTTCTTTATGGAAAGGGTTGTCAAGCATTGGAACAGTGTGGTGGCAGAGTCACGGAGCCTGGAGTTGTTTAAAAGACATGTAGATGGGGCACTTAGGGACATGGTTTAGTACTGGACTTGACAGTGCTGGGTTAATAGTTGGACTCGATGATCTTAGAGGTATTTTCCAACCCCAATGATTCCATGACTCTATGAAATACATTGCGAAAGACTTAATGTCCGGAAGACTCGCAAGAACATGAGGCGTAATGTGAAACTCCCAAAAAACTGTCATTAAGGGCATTCCACAGAAAAGTCAGCGCAGCAGTTTTTGAAAGTGTATTAGCTCTGCTGAGCATACTCCAAAGGCCTGGGAGTGCTCCTGCGCCACGCATGGCTATGCCACATATGTCCTTGGGTGTTTCTGGATCCCTTTCCTGGCCAAGACGCAAATTTGGAGAAACAAATCCATTTGAGATAAAAACACCGGAAAGTTGTACTAATGAAATCTCAAAAAGGAAAGCAGAGACTTAGACATGTGATGACAAAAATGATGTATAGTTTATGCAACCTTAACTTCACCTTAGTTAAGCTTTTCTTTTTTTTTTCTTTTTTCTTTTTTTTTTTAATCCTGTTTTGCCTTTTTTTTTGTGGGGAGTGGATTTATAAAATAACGTATTGTATGGATGAGTGTAATCCAGTGAATGGTTTATGGACACACTCCTCCAGGGAGTGTTACAAGTTCACCACTGAGTGCTAGATTTTGCATTTGGATCTCTGATTTAACTGCAAGAGGTGTAAAAACTGATGTATCGAGCCAACTCCCTACTGGTTACACATCTGAGACGCAAGTGCTTCATTTGTTACTTTTAAAGCTATAGTAAATAATTTTAAACACAAAGTGAGGGTTTTTTAAAATCTTTTTTTTGTTTGTTTGTTTTGGAAGGCTTATTTTTTCCAGTAAAGGATGACAAGTCTAAAGCAAATAAAACATTGGATGATATTGTTAGAAATTATATTGGCTTCAAACTTGTTTGTTTGAAACAGTAGCTATAAGAGACTTGTATATTTTGGTAACTTTACTGCCTTTTGTTCTCCTCCTATCTCTTTTTGGGGGTCAGCCATCACAAATGCAGAAGCTATGCAGATCTGGAGATACGGTACTTTTTGTTGGATGGGAAGGATGGGTTGAATTAATACTAACATTTAGGCTGCTGGCAGCACCATTGGTGCCTGAAAAGAAACAGCACAGCTGCGAAAGCAGAACAGATTCATAGAGTTTAAAGCCAGTGATAGGGATTAGTGTTAGTTATTATTGTCATAGGTATTTTACTTTACTGCAAAGTAAAGAGTGGGTCTTCAAAGAGTGGGGCTGGTGCTTCCTGAGAAGATTCTAATTTTTCTTTTCAGAAGATTTGGGATCTAAATGGAAAGCTTAATGCACAGTTGAGGGGAAAACATTGTGCTTGGGTGGAGAGAATACAGTAAGGATTATGGACACAGCAAATAAGTTGCTTCCTTTGGTGTACATTTGTCTTTAAATGTTAAAAATGTGTGGGCAGGATTTTCGGAGAGAGCACGGCATATTCAGAGGCAGTGTGGTTGGTCTTTACAGTGAGTAGGATGTGAGGAGGATGTATAAATTTTGGTAGTCTGAGGATGTAAAATAACAAGAATTGAAGTAAGTAAAGAATTGAGGTAGTAAAGTTCATGGAGGAAGAAAGTTTTTGAAGGTTGGTGTCACTGCTTGTGTGGAAGGAAAGACAGAAATACACTACTAGAGAGATATCATTGAAAAGTGGTATTTGTTGCCCTCTATTTACAGCTTTGGCAGCCCCCAAGCTTTTCTTGCAAGACTTAAATATCTTTATCTGGAGAACCAATGCAATGAAAACACCTAACTGTCTGATAAGAGCTAGAAATAAAGATAGGTACATGAATGTAGGCTGATACAGGAGAGGAAAGCAGCTTGTGCATCACCAAGTTTTATCCCTTGCTGCTACAGGATACTGAAGTCATGTAAATTTCTCAGCCTCCCATGGGAGGGTAGGGTTTTCCTCCATCTCATTCCCTCAGGACAGTGGTTGGAGCATCTCACTCTCCTCGTGGTTAGACACGTGCTTGTGAATTCCATTCTTAGTGTTTTCGCGGCCAAGTCTTAATCATTTCTTCTTGTGCCAGAATTGTCTTTTAACTTGAATAGCTTCTCTGCCTCTCTGTTGCTTATCTCTTCTGCAACCCCCTGCAATTACACAGAAATTACATTCCTTCAAAATAGGTTACAAAACCTTGCTTAATGTTTGGGCCAGACTGATAGCTCGGTAGTTCACTAGATAGGTTCCTCCCCCATTCCTAAATACAGGTATTATGTTTGGTGCTTCTGTATTCATTTGTATAACCTCTGACTGAAGAGGTTTATTAGAAACTGAGATTTTCCAGTAAGCTGAACTTAGAGATCAAATCTTGTTTTAAAGTATTCAATTTTTTTTCTGTATGTATATATATGTATATATATATACACAATTTGAATCTTTAAATACTGTGTCCTATACAATTTGGTTCCCTTCTCTGAAAGTTTTAGACCAAAATTTAATCACTTCAACATGCATTTTTTGCCTCTTTTTCTCAACCTGTGTGGTTAAAAATGACAGTTTGTGCTATGGCTTAGCCTGGGAGGAAGGAGTGTTCTTCAGCTCCATTGTAGGGATGGTCTTTTGGACTTGGAAAAAGGTAAGGAACTGAGGGAAGGCAGAGGAAATCTTTGGAATAGAAGGCAAACATCAAGGGAAATAAAAAGGCAGGGAACTGAAGAGTAAAGTCATTGTATGTTGTGATTTTTCTGAAATGTTTTAATTCCCCAAACTGCAAGCAATGATAAGAAAATTCCCTGTTGTCTTTCACTTAGAAAAAGCCAGAATTAAAACTCTGAACATTTATACATAAATTGAACTGCAGGTGCACTTTTGCAGGGGAGGGGAAAGGATTTTAATGAAGTCTATAAAAATCAACAAGAAAATTCTGTGGAGACTACACACAAAAAAATTATTTTCCTGAAACTGTGGGATAACTCCATAGGTCATCTCTTCATCTAAATGCTGGTTATTCAGCTTTCCCAAGTGAAGACTACTTTGATTCCAATGGCTGTGTGTCGTCGCATGCAAAACAACTGATGAGGGTGCAGTTTCCAAACTATTTTTTTTCCTACAGCAAGAATTATTTTTTTTCCCCCCCAATACCCTGGAAGATTTTTGAATAGAAGTATTATTGCAGTCAGTGTGTCATTTTACTGTACTTCAGTTCATTTAGTCCCAGGTGTACTACGTGTGTGTTCGTTCTAGGGGAGGGCATGGGAGCCTTGCCAAGCCCTTCAGTTATTCTTGGCTCAGAGCCTAAGCACTACATTTTTCTAACTTATGAAATGAATTTCAACTTGTAACCTGTGACACTTTCAAGGTCATGATTGGAAGGTGTCAGGTGTGCTTTAAGAATAGCTCAGTAAGGAAAAGACTTACTTATTTTAAAAGTTTCTTTTTGTTTCCTTTCTTTTGTTTTTCCTATTTTTTCCTTTTTTTTTTTTTTTTTTTTTTTTTTTTTTTTTTTTTTTTTTTTTTTTAATAATTGCTGGCTAGCAAATAGCCCAGAAAGCAAACTAGCATGAACTCTTCAACACCTCTCCAGATTCAACAAGACTGACATTTATAGCTTTATTGTAGCAGAGACATGGCATTTGGATTCAGATTGTTTGGACTGCAGAGTGTCAGTATAAATAGCTATGATTGACTTTTGTATGGAGCACATCTGGAAGCAATTTATGGCATTCCAGCTAGATTAAAGCATGTTTTAAAGGCATTTCACCAGTCTTTTTTGCCTTCTTTTTTTTCTGGCTATGGTGAATAAAGTTTCAAAGACAGTTTAGCTGCTGTTTCTGTTAATGTGGACCATAGTGAAGTCAAATTAAGGGCATGGGGGAAAATGGTGCATTTGTTTGTTTTTGTTTGTTTTGCTTTGTTTCCCAGAATAGAAAAATCCTGAAGTGAATGTAACTGGAGCTATATTCTCCTTTGGAAGCTAAGATACAGCATTTGACACCGGGAGGCTTGCATACTGAAAGCCAGTGAACTAAACAAACTCGAGGTGCTGGAACTATGGACTCAAAGCATGTATTTGAAAGACTTAAATATTTGCTAATGGAGGCTGAAAGGATGGGGCATAAGAACCACCTCACTGGTTTTGAAGTATATGAAAATGTACAGAACAAAAAAAACAAAAAGAAGAGAAATCATTTAGCCTGACCCATCATGATGTAGTTGGGGTAATATGAGGAAATTAAACACATAAAGATGGAAGCTAGGTGGAAAAGAGGTTTGCCTAGAAGGGCTGTGTCATGGAGATGAACTGGGCATAGTAAATGAACTCGTGCTGCAGAGTGTACTGGTTTGTTAGCACTTTTTATCTCTGCAGTAGACCTGCTGGCTTGCTAAAGTTTTCCTGCTTGTGGTTGTGGTGAACTGGGTTAAAGGTTTGAGCAGTGCAGTTTCTCTAAATGCTGCTGGGGCTGTGGGGCTGGCTGCTGTTAGAACATGTTGTTGGGAAAAACCTACTGTGAAGCAGCAAAAAGCTGAAAATGCTGCTACTGACACTGTCACTACAGCGCGTTGGATCTGACTGGTGAGGTTGTCTCCTCCAGTCTTTGCAGGGATGTGTGGGTGCTGCTGATCCATTCTCGTTTTTATTAACAGGATGGGGCTACCTGTTCCATTTTTTTCATGGTGTTTTTCTGGAAGCACAATACACATGTCAAATGTGCTGTCTACAGATAGCTGCACTGTGATCAGAGATGTGGCTGCAGCAAAAGTGGGCAAAGGATGACCTTTAGCCTGAGGTATGGAGAAAGTGTAGCATGGGCATAGACTTGAACACAGGAGAGCCTATTTCCAAGCCAGACAGTTAATGTGTTGCTTCATTTTTACTGGTATCAGTACCTGAACAAGCTCAAATAAGCCTGTTTTGTAAGCATTATTCTGTGCTCTTGGAGGTGGAGGTGAAAAGTACACTGGTCTGGTTCAGTTTCTTGTGTTCTTGACCGGTGCTGTGAAAGTATGAGCTTCTCTGGTTCTGCCTTTAAAGAAGTATTTAGGATGGCAACATAAAATGGGCAAGCAAAAAAAAAAAAAAAAAGAGGGTCTGAAACCATTAAGATAGATAAATGCAGTTTCAAATTAATAAAGGGAAGAGTATGAGAGCACATGACTTCTTGGTAGCAGCTGTCTGGTGTGAGGATAAATAAAGAAAAGAAAAGAACTGTGAAAGTCAAGAAGGGGGGATATTACTTTGGCAGCTAGCTTGGTGGTAAAAGTGCTTGGTAGATAATTTTTTTTAATGCTCTAACTTAATTTTTTACTGCACTTCTGGTCTACCTCATGCCAAATATGAGGTTACATATATTATGACATATTTTATTTTCTTTCAATTTATTTTATTCCAGTCTTAATAAATCCCCCTTTTAATTTGTCCATGTGAGTCTCAAACTGCCCTCTAGGAATTTTATGCAGACTGCAGGGGAAAGGTTAAACAATATTCAGCATTCAAGAAGTGGCAATGACAATGAGCTCCCAGAGCTTAACCCAGTTGGATCTTTTCCCAGCCAAGACAGAACACAGACAATATGCACAAAAAGGTTGTCAGTGCTCTGTGAGGGTCTGGAGTCTGGCAGGTGCATGATGATTGTATAATTACTCTTGCAGGACTGAGTTTAAGAGTTCATTGAAATATTGCATACATGGAAAGCGTGTGTTTGCATGCATGCAATTTTGATTATATGTCAATAAAAACAGTGGGTAAAAGAGTTTTTATTTGAAAGTACATCTTTTTAGTGTCCAGCTAAAAGCTTTTGAAGGCACTGCACGGGTGGGCTTGCTTTCCTTGTTAAGCAAGGACTTTCTGTACTATTTTGTGTATCACCTGGGCACACTTCTGTAGGATCAGAAACCTGTGTTGTTCAGATTTTACATCTGAATATTTTGCTATGAAATTCTGAGCCATGACAGAGTGTGCCTTGCACTTCAGTATCTGAGCTTTATTTGTTAAAAAAAAACTTTCTGGTTCTCTTGCTTGTGAAGATGGACATAATGCCTTAAACAAGAGGTGTTAAACCAGTGCACTGCTGTTCCCAAATTTTCACACAGCCTGGAGCAAGAAACATCGAATTTGAATCATTCAGTCCCTGTTAGCATGAGAGCTCTTGACTGGTACTTCACATGGTACTGTTGCTCATTTCCCGTGTTTAGAAGAAATGTCATCAGTATTAAAGGTTTTTCTAGCAGTTGAAGGGAAGAGGGGAATTGTGTTACAGGTGTCTAAACAGGGTGCTGCCTAAACAGTGTTAGGGTGCCACTGAATACCCTCCCAGTTACCTCGATTTAGCCATAGGTATTGGCATACATTGCCTTGGGTACTCCCAAATGTGACATTGAAATACTCATAACAACTTAAGTCTTGAAGGCACCTTCCTTTGTCACCACTGACAACTGAAAAGAGAGTGGGTTATGCTTGCACATCAGTTGAGGTGCTTGAAGCTTTCACACTGGGTGTTTTGTGATACTGTTAAGGTTCCTGAATGGGTTCAGTTTTGTGTATAGATTCATATATACTTAAAAAAAAAAAAAAATAATTAAAAAATCGCAGCATTTTGTGCTGGATTTCCTCTGGCATCAACAGTACTTGTGACGTCTTCAGCAGAGCAAAGATGCTTTTCCCCCTCCTTCCAGCAGTGTTCCTTCTCACCACCTGCAGCCTTTCAGAGCAGTCAGCAGGAATAACCAGTGTGGCCAGTACTGCCTTCCTGCGTGGGCCCTGGAAGAAAACACACAGAAAATGAGTGTAATTGGTTTATGTTGCCTGATTAATTTATTACTTACTTCCTGACAAGTTCATTGAAATGTAATTTTCTGAGTGGTGATAATATCCACAGAGTAAAAGATGGAGGATGGACAAGTTGAGAATACTAAATCACGAGCAATGTTGTAGCAGGGAGACTTTGCTGGGCTTTTCATTAGAGATTGCATTCTGTTATTATACGGCCTCATTAGTTATGCTGATCGAAGCAGGGGAAACTTTAATGACTGTTGTGTTAGGCATTGGAAACATATTTTAACTTACTGATGTAGAGTATGGAAAATAATTGCTGGAGCTGTATTAGCAGGATTGATAGGGGCACCTTAGACTCTACATTACTCTCAGAGATTGCTCTTATTATGGATTGTAGTTGACTTTTTCAGTGTTTTTGTTGTTACACTTTTATAGAGTACACTTTTTATTGTTTTCAATGGCTTTATTATTTCTAATGCTGAATTCACAAACTACCTTGTAGGTTATTATTAGCTGTCCTGTAAAATTCACAAGCTGGTTTTGCGTGATGCAGTGATTTAGCAGTCACATAAAATGTATATCTGGTCATCTCGTATCAGGCTCATTTAAACAAAGATATTTAAAATCGACATTCCTACACAAGTGTCTAATTTACAAATAGCAGTAAATAGTCCAGGCAGTGTGCCAAAAACACCACGGAGGCTTATAACCTGATGGTGGCTGCAGTGAATGAGGACTGTGACAATTCCATGCTTTTCTAGTAATTAAAACATTGAACTGTTCTTGTCCCTGATCCAAACCAGTGATGGTAGGGTTGATCTTTAAATCAGATACTATATGGCTGCTGAGCTGACTTACTCCTAGTGTGAGCTCACCACCAGTTTTCAAATAATTTTCTGTAGCGGCCTGGAGCCTGGCGGCCCGGGGCTGCTTGTGAGAGAGCCTTCTTTCCCATGTAAGTTATGAAAAACAGTAAGATAAGCACCTGCTGTTTTCCACAGCTGTTGTGGCTCCAGGCATGATATGTTTTGATTTAGGTGGTATAGAACCCAGCCAATCATTCCGGGGGGTGGTTGGACACCAGCAAGTCATCTACCTGGGTTCCTACCATATAAAAAGGGCAAAGGACAATAAACTGGGGCTCTCTGCTCTGCTGCGGACTGAGCTGTGTTGCTGTGTCCTTATTTTGCCATAGTGACAATTTTCTGTGTGGATTTTCTTAGTATAATTTTCTTTGGGATTGAGATTAGCCTGCTGAACACATATTTTTATATACATGCATGAATCAAAGGAAAGTATTATTTTGTGTGTTTTAATGCAACAGTAACATTTATAAATGTAAATATTGCCTGTTCACCAAAAAAGGTGTAATGCAAATTAAAATCAACATTTTATAAGGAAAGAGTTGACAGGAGGTATGTAAGTTTGCTTAATAAGAGCTAGATTATTTTTTTTAATATTTCAAAGAGGCTATTTATAATGTCAGCCAAAATGTTTTATAAATAAATGAGGCATTAAACTTACAACAGAAAGCAGTATAAATTACAACAACGATGATGATTACCCATTTCACTGACAGGCATGTGTAACGTTTTATTTGTGTTTGAACTGAAGGAGTCTGATAGTGTATTTTAGAAATAGGTAATGAAGAATTAATTGTTTCTTTATTAATATTAGTGACGTTTTATGGTAATATATCCTCTCACTCTTAGAATAGATGTGTGGCTGACATTGTTCAGAAGTGCTTTCCAATTATTTTAACAGAAACCATATGTACAGAGGGTAGGCGAAGTGCAGGATATCAAGTCTAGGTAATTGATGCTATGCAGACTTTATAGACTTTCTCATTTCGTTTTTAATTAAAGTTTCAGTGCAATAGAATCCTTTAAAGTAAATTAAAATTAATCATCAGTAGGTAAAGCTGCTCTGCGGAGAACATAAAGCCGCCAAAACTCTTTTTCATACTGTGCATATATTGATCAATCAGTCAATATTAATTGATTTATATGTAAATGTACCATGTGAACTATTTGGGAAACCTAAAAAATGTTGGATGTGAATCCTATTAGGGCAACAGTTATTTTGTCATGGGTGTCAATCAATAAATACTTAAGTAGATTACAGATCCAATATAAATTGTAGTAGTTCAACTATGTGATTGCATTTCAAAAACTCTACATGGTTATCTTTCAAAGGATATTTTATGCCATTTCCTCTTTTGTTCATGTTTCAATATTCCTTTCTACAGTGATCTTTGAGATCATCGGTATTGAATGGTACATGAAAATGACTTTTAAAAATTGCCTTTCATATGCATGTATTTATTTTGGTGAAGCTTGTATGCTATGTGCTTCTTTTCTTTTAGGAATTTGTATTTTCCACTGAAAGAGAGTCCCTTTAAATGAAGTAGTGAGTCAAGTTAACTTTTCAGGAATTTGGTGGTGTGTGATAAAATATTGTGAATTGCTATAAAGGAAAAGTCCCAGATTTTATTTAGATAAAAATCCTCATGGTGTTAGAAGATGAAATCCTGACACTGTTGAAATCATTGTAAAATATCCTGTTGAGTTCAATGGCATTAACAGTTTCACCTTCTGAGTTTGTTGAAAGTAAGGGTAACATGTTAGGAATTAAGATAAGGTGATCTGGGCATTAAACTTCCTCAGAACCTTCACAAATCCAAACCATATTTCTTTGTATCTCAGCTGCCTGGATGGAAAATGATGATAATAATTTCTTACATCATAGAAATGCTGAAGAGAGAAACTAAAAGCTGACAGGTTTGGGGTTTTTTTTCAGATTCTAGTGAATTTGGAATTGTGCAATTATTTAGATGGGTTCGACAAATGTCTGGATGTTGCATAAATAGCAACCTAGGAATTGTATGTGTCATCCAGATAACTGGATAATTCATGGAAAGCACAAAAATAACTTTGTACCTAGGAAGTTGTCACGATGTTCACATAATGGCATCATTTAGCTGTGTTGTGAGATACAACAAATACTGGGTAGGCGAGAGAACCTTTCTTATGTCTTTCACATTTGTTCTCTGTTGACAAGGAGAAAGATGAGCAGATGATGAGCTAATTTAAGCACATGCTGAACTTTCAGCATATAACAAAGCCATGTGTTTAAATTCATGTTCTCTTGGTCTGAGGACCTGCAGCTCTTACTCAATGAGCAGGGTCTAAAGAGATCCAAGCCGTGATAAGACATAAGACTTAGCAGGCAGCCCTTTTTCATTGAAGATGTAAATTCTAAGGTAAAACAAAATTCCATTGTGCAAGCCCTATGGTTTTTCTATGTCATATTAATAAAGTTTTGCTTGGAAGTGGTAAAATGCCTCCTTTTTGTTCATGCACCTGTGAGAGGTTTAATTCAGGTTAGAGAGCCTGAGCACTGTGGGGGTTTCGGGTTTGGTGGTAATGAAAAACAGATAATCCGCATGGTTTTGTGCAGACATGAAGGGCATGTAGAGGGCGTGTGAATGAGTGAGTTGGGCTGACAGTATTTTTAATGATAGAAGAAGAATAAAATAATCCTTTACTTTCTTCAGTCGCCCATTTATTGGGCACTAAGAACAATTAAATATGGGAAATAAAATCGAATGGCCTTTTAAGCAATCAATGTAAACTTCTGTACTGAATTACTGAAGAATAAAAATATACTGTGTCATCAGTCTTTAAATACCTCACTCATTAAAAGGTTGTGCATTGACCTCTGAGCCCTAATCCTCTGGATTATTAGTATTAATTTCTTTTTCTTTTTTGTCTTTTTCATTTGTTTTACAGGACAGAGGGAGTCAGTTTCCACATCTATCAAATTAGAGCATGGCTTTAAGAAAACAAGTTATATGACTTTTAGTTTGAAAGGAGAAGGAATGTGGTTCTGTCTTTCTGTATCGTTTTTGTGGTTTGCGTGTACGTTTAACATTTTTAAAGGGTTTTTTTTTTTGGTTTTTTTTTGTTTTTTTTTTTTAAAGAAGAAGGACCTGACCTTTTTCAGTGTGTCAGGTATCCATCCAAATGAGGTTATAAGCCCTGGTTTGAGCCTGTCCCTGCTCCCCGGGCTGCAGAAGCTCGGGGCAGGAGAGCTGATGTGCTTCACTGCTCACAGAGGGGACTCCGGGAGCCAGAGCGGCTCTGGCAGCCGGAGGGTTTCTCTCCCACGTGCATCTGCCCATCGCATGACCCAGCTACTTGGTTCCTTGGTGAACTATGGGATGATGGGTCATAGCACCGCAAGGAACAAATCTTCAGCCTTAGTGAGATCTTGGTGACTTGCAAGGATGCTGCTGCTGCTGGCAGGTGGAAAGCTGGTTTATTTTTCAAGCCAGTAGCTCGCAGTGTTGATTTTTGTCTGGTTTTCCACAGCCCTTTCTTTTTTTTTTTGTTCTCCCTCTGCTAGCAGCCAAATATTACTTAGGTATTTTGTTGCTCTCTGTTTCTGCCTGGTTGTCATATTACAGCAGTAGTTTCAGCAGAATAAACTTACTGATGCACTCCTCACGTGTTTTGGTATGGCACGGAACTGCTCCACAGTGGAGTTTTAGGGGGATCATAGTCACCTAAAAAACTTTTTATTTGCAGAGTTGAAAATGGTGAGCAACTTAGGTGGCAAGAGGGCTCTTTGGGGGTAAAGGAAACCCATTTTAGCCATACCAAAATGTTGAAAATTAGAGCAGGATACCCTTGGGGGTGAGAGCAATGTAGGTGATTCCCTCTGTGGTTGAACTTCAAGAAAGATAGTGGTCATGGTTTATCTTCTCTTTAGTGATGAGTGTGCTCTCCAGAGCTCACTGCCTCCATCTTTGAGCTGTGCATAGGCTCAAGCTTCAGCCATTAGTTCTGTAGTAAATTGTCTTCAAGTTCACTTTTTGGAGAAATCAAGCTCCATGCTGTTTCTGCTGTGTGGATGGATTGCTGCTGTGACACAGTGGTGGCTGTGCCTTCATTATCCTATTTTTGTGACTACCACTGGTTTCCCTTTCCAAGTTGTGATTGGTAGAGCATTTTTCTCTACAGTCAGTATTGGCACTGCCTGTTTACAGCTATTGCAGGTTTGGGTATCTTTCAAGTGCCTGCAGTGGATTTGCAGTGGGATGGCTTTGAAAGGCTCAGCAGTAATTGCCTGGTATTCATTGGTTCGTCTTATATTTATTGTGGTGACTTTAACAAAGCTGATCTCATTTCATATTCTTCCCAATGTTCATACACAACGTTTCACTGTAATTCATCATCGTTTAATGGGAGTGTTGCCCTGAAACCATTTTGCTCAGAGGGAAATCTGGATTTGTCTCATCACTGTTTTACTCATAGCAGGTTTGTCAGTCAGGAAAATTTTTCACACAAATGCTAACATTGATGTGAGATGCAGATCTAATCACTGGAAATCAGAATAGAAAGGAAAAAAAGTTTGTTTCTGCATCTAGGAATAAGGACGCTTAACCCGGAACTCTCGAGGATGCTACAGCGTCTAATATGCAAGGGCAATCCCTGCTGGGACAAGCTGCAATGCTTTTGCAACTCTCCCAAAGCACAGAGTTCTTGCTACCACAGATGACCTGTTTCTGCTGGCTCCTCTGGGACTGAGAATTACCCCAGGCGTGGTGTTCAGGTGTTGGCGAGAATGAAAGGTGACAGAGGGCTCTTCTCTGGGATAATTGCCTTTTTATTGTAAATCCAGTGTTGCGATGTGAGGGTCCAGGGACAGAATCTGGAGACACCCAGGTGGCTGGATTAACCCAGGAGAAAAGGAGCGAGGAAGCTCTGCAGGGCTCTTTTAAAGGAAGGTGGGACCAAGGGACACGCAATGGGAAGACGCCTGGTTCAAAGTGCCCAGTGGAGAGCAGGAGAAGAGAGACCTTTCCAGGACATGACCATATAGAGCCTTCCAGGGCATAACCATACATGGAACCTGAGGTTGGGGATACAGGTGACACAAGGGAAATATGGGGTTTCACCACAGCTCAGGTGGGGAGTTCAGTGGAAGGAGAAGGTTCAGAGGACATTGCTCTGGGTCTCTTCCCACCAATTCTGAAGTTCCACCGCAGGGGCCTCTGCCAAGTATGCTGCTACATAGGAAGAGAAAACTAGGAGAAAACTATTGAAGAGTTCTAAACAGGCTTATGAAATAGCTATAAATCTGTATAATTCACTTTTAAAAGGCATATTACCTCTTTTTAATTCCATCATCCAAGTTCTGAATTGTAGTTGAAAGCACTGCCTTTGCTTTCGTCTGGTATCTCCATAGGTCAGTGACTTGATGGTAATATTTCAGGTATTTCACAGGATAAGAAGCTAAGCAGTTATAATGCCTGTCACAACTACCTTTGCTAACAATACATAAAATATTTACATTTTCTTAAACACATAGGAACAAACTCCTGGAAATGTGAAGCCGAACCTTCTTCTGTTCTTCATACATTTGCATGGAAATTTGTTATTCATGTGTTAAATTACCCAAGTGTTTGTCCTGTAAGTTTTTTAGGCTATATATTTAAATATTTTAGTTTTTCAGTTAACTTTGTTTAGTGAACATTTGATCTGTAGCCTGAATAAAGCTTGGTATTGCTGTTACCAGGGAAAAAAACTTCAGCTGAAGTGGAAGAGCAGCCCCATACCTTGTTCTTTTTATGGTGACGTCTTGAATAGGGCCTGACACAAAGTGTTTGCCAGTCTGTTTGGTGGCTGACAGTGATGTAAGCATGCTTTCCATCAGACCAATAAAGGACTGTTTGTTTTAGCCACTTGCTCCCCTTTTTTGCCAGCATCTCCATAGATGGAGTTTTTCCATATATAGTGGTATTACCTGCCTGATGCACTTTTCCCTTCAGGTTTGATAGTGTTTCTTTTCCTTGCCTTATAGTCCACTACAACCCAGAGCCCAGCAGTTTATTTTGTGTGATATCTCTTTTTCTTCATTTTCCACTGTCTAAAGTGCTCCAGTGTTTTGTCACTTGAGCTCTAATTCCCTTTGAACTCATTATTATAGAAAAAGTATGGGCCTATAGGTGTGCTTCAAAGGGAGAAGTCAGGTTTGGGAATTGCTTTTCTGAAATTGTGAGTGAAAATCTTGCTTGAAATTATTTCTGCATCTTGAGCTTATTGGGGCTAGACGAGGGCCAGGTTTCTTGGTGTGCTGTGGGATCGTGGAATGGTGGCCCTGCCAGCCAGGAGAGGGAGGGTGAGAGCAGCACTCCAGGGGTCCTGCTTGTTCCTTCTGGGACAGGGCTGGGCTTAAACACATGCTTATTCTCACCATACGTAAAGTCTCCTGCATTAGAATAATATTAATGACTTGGAGAAGAAGAGAGGACAAAATAAAAATACTGTTTTCCTGTTACTCCTCCCTTGGATGCACTGAAGAAAAAAGGAGTTACTGAAAATCATGTTATAACTTGCTACCTGGGCTGGAAAGAGATCTCTTCCAAGACAATGTGGTTGGCTTGGGCTGCTTTCCTTTGCAGCCAGCCCTAAAAAAATGATTAGTAAGTGGCAAAGGGTTTATTAGTTTCATCTTTGTTGCTGGCTTGTTGCACACCTCACTTCTGCCTGTTGTCCCTTTGCTCAGTGATGTTTTTTTCCCTAGGGCTGCTGTGCTCAAGGAGACTTTCTCAGTAGTCCAGAGAAATTTCTCCAATCCATCACTGGTCTCCTGTGGGGTGACCCTGCAGTCTAGAATCATCCTATCAGCATGTTGAACACCTCCCATATGAACCTTTTGTTTCTTTCCTGTTTTGCCAGCGAGATGGTGGCAGCGATGGTAGAACCACAATTGTGTTTTAATTTGTAAGCTGTGCAATCTCCTGGTCAAAGAGGATGCTTGCCTTGATAATGTGTGCATTGTACCATCAGCTGCATTAATCTTGTGGACTTCCCTTGATGATAAATTTCTTCTTCAGCTTAGAGGTAGAACACAGATACACAGGTATGTTTTGGACATACTTAAACTACCCAGTTGGTGTAGTTAAGGTGTCGTGTCAGCTGAAAGCATTACCCACATCTTCTGTGCAAGGTGAGGGTATTGATCCTGTGTCTGAGGTTATTCATATGGGGCTGAGATGCCCTGTGTGTGTGAGCAGGGTTGTGGGAGAACCTGTAGAGTTTGCACACAAAAGGAGGTGGAGTTGCACACAAAATGGTGATGGGCAGCTGCCTTCAGTGGGTATTTTCCGAAAATACAATTTGATGTTGCTTCCGTTGCAGATTGCCTGGGTGGTTTGGGGATGGTAATAAGGTGATGTATGATGCAGGATAGCAGGATATTCCAAGGAGTATTCCTGGAGGGATGGGAGAAAACATGGCAATGATGAGTATCCTCATACATCGTGATGCAGTATATACATCATTGTATATTGCATGTATACTGCATATACAGCACGGGGTCATCTATAGTACGTGTACCTGTGCCTTTATATTGCACAAACCAAGGGCACTGTGAGTACACATAGCAGTGTACTGGTTTAGGTGTGGTGGGAGATGATTCAGGTAGCATCCAAGTATGAGAGTATTTGGCAAAGTATTGGATAATGCTATTATTGCTCTTGATGTCCACAATAAACACCTCAGTTTCCCCTATTGGTGTCAAGCTGTAGAGAGGAGCTATTACTGAAAAATGTGTTTGTTTTCTCATAAGCAAGCTGTGTTATCCACTTTGAATGTACTGCTAAAATCCAGTTATATTTATATTATACTGCTCTTGTGGTGCTGCTGACTATTAATCATGTTAAGTGTGTTTTACACAATGAAGATTATCCAAAAAAGCACTTTTAGAGCCCTTAAGTAATGTAAGAATTTGTGTTTGTAGTGAAGATAAATAGCCTTATGCTGATCAGAATGCTGGACATACACTGAAGTAAGGCCTGAGACATCCCAATATGAACATTAGAATGGCATGACCCAGTATTTAATATTGTCCCATGCACGTGGTAGGGTTGTGAAAGTGACTTTTCCCTAAAGCCTGGTGAAGCTTTACAGCCACCAGTGGTGTTACTAGAGTGATAAGAAGTAGAAACTTCTCACATTAAATATTTTAGGTGTTTTTAATTTGTCCTAATTCCTTAGAAAAGCTGGATGAAGCTGACAAGCAATGCAGACGTGTTAAGACCTCGGTCAAAGTCCAGTAAAAACCTGATATGAGCTGTAAACTGGTTTTTGCATGTTCAGTTTCGGGGGAGGGCTGTTCCCTGCATTAACAGCCCTGAGCTCGACTCCCTTGGCTCCTTCAGGAGTAGTAAGTCATTGCTGTGATGATATGCCTCAGTGATTTTACTGTCTATGAAATAGAGACCATCTTCATATGAACCTCTGGGGGTTCTTTGTAATAATATTGTATTTTTAAAAAATGGCTGTACCACTCTACATAATCTCCACTAATCGGTACATAAACCCTGTTTGGCAGTTTAAGCTGTATGCACAAAATAAGAGATTTGGCTCTGCCTATTCCAATAGTTAAAAGCTTTACTCTGGTGCAAAGCGCATCTTTAATTGTTTCTAAGTGCAGTACACAGCCTTGTCTTTCTGTATGCCAGATATTTTCTATTTTTTTTTCCCTGTTCTATTGTATCTCTGAGCAAACAAAATCTTGGCTAAATTGAAGGATTACTTTCTGAAATAAAGCCTTGTTCTGTGGAGTTTGCATAAACTAATCTCCCCTGTCGTTCAGAGTTGATCGAATAAAAGTTCTGTGTCCATTATTCTGGCATTTTCACCAAGTAATCTTATGTCTGGAGCCAGTTTTCATCTATTTTTAATATATCCTTGATGGATGGGTTTATTTTCTACCTACATATGGCAAAAATGTATCGTTTTAAGCAAGTTACCCTGCTCCCTCTTTCCCCATAAACAAAGGCACTTTCATTAATCTGCTTTCAGAAGCCTGAAACAAGAAGTTTCCCTTCCTGTGTGTGAGTAATTATAGGTGGGCCATGGATTAAATAACCTACTGGAAAATCTTTTTTCATCTGTAGCATGGCTGAGAAGGACTTTGAGAATGAGTCTTGTCTATTGAAGCCTCTGTACTGTGGAAAAAGGCACAAAAGCCATTGGTAGGCTGGAAAAATAAGCTGTTTTTCACTGCTTGGCCATTTTTGCCCTCCATGTCGTAGTTGGCATTAGTAATGGAAGAAGGAGTTATATGATGCTTCTGCAAGGTAAAATAGTTTCTTTTAATTTGGGGATTCTAGATCTCCATTCTAAATACATTCAAGTAAAATATAACATTAAAAACACGTGTTTCTTTGTCAGATAGAATCACGGAATGCTTTGGGTTGGAAGGGACCATAAAGACCATCTAGTTCCAACCCCACTGCTGTCTTCCACTAGTAGAACAATAGATGAGACAAACAAATAATCTTCCAAGGCTTCCACCATTCCACATTCAGTAACCATGAAAAAACATACCTGAATTTTCTAGAAACTGATTTTATTTCCTTTTCACCATCTCCTTTTCACCGGACCTTTTAGGAGTGGAAGGTACATTGAAGGAATTGGGGTTTGGTCTCTCTTTTTTTTCCCTTCTCCCTCTAGATACAGTTAATGAAGTGAAGCTCCATCACACTTCATTCAAAGTCAGCACTGCTCCCTGATTTGCTGGTAGTCTTCTCTGGTATAACCATGTATTTCTCTCGGTGTGCTTCCATCAAGCTGCCATTGCCTGCAGATCCAATCCCTCTGGAGCCTTTCTCAGTCTCACAAGTGACAGCCATGGTATCCACCCTGAAGTGGCTTAAGGTAGAGCCACGTTTTTCCTTGCTCAAGGAGCAGGTACTGCTCCAGTCAGTGTAGGTTGTCCATGGCCCTCACCCCTTGCCAGCCCTTAGGTCAAGAGAACGTGTTCCTGACCTTGTCAACAAAGTGATATGAGTGATATTCTTTCTGTTTGGAGAATGAAATTCTGGTGCATGTCCAGAGTGTGGCACCTCGCATTTGGTTTTAGGGTTGGGTCAGGATGTGGTAAATACTGTTTTGATATTAAGGGGAAAGCATCTGCTTTTCAGTCTTTGGGCATCTCGCACAGATAGCTTGTTTCCTGGCATAGTGAGTGTTTTGCTTTTGATTTATGGTTTGCTTTTGGTGCCCACAGCTGCAGCTTTTGTAGCTGATGCTTTCCGTATCAAATCTTATAATTTTCCAGAGTTAAGATTCTGTTTTTATTAAAGAAATGCTGCTTTAACATGTGGTCTGGCTGGCACATAGCAAATCTTCAGAAAGAAGACTGAAGTGTTCTGGTGGTCTTCCCTCTCCCACCTCCTCCAAGCCAAATGTCTTTGGATTGTTTCCATAAATATGCTGCACATCTGTGAATTACCAGACTTGTACAGTTACCTGTCTGGTACTAGATCATGCCGATCCTTTAGATGAGAGTGTGTGTGTAAAAATAATTAATTGCTGTGTTGATTCCTTTTCTAAGTGATGACACTACAGCACAGGGGTAAGTCAAATTTGCTTTTCGTCCTACTTCCTCAGATGATTTACATACAAGGCAATTCTCATTAAGGAAGTCGATCAAATAGCCTGGTTTATATAAAGCTCAGTCACAGCTGGTAAGGATTATGTACAGAACAAAATCCAATGTTTGTTTTCATGTGTTTAGATTTCTAAAAGCCATTAAGAAGACCTAAGCTATGTTCTGGATGCCCTTCCTGTAATTAATACATAATACAGAGAGCACTGGAATAGAAAGGACCACTCATCTCACTGTGACAAATATACAGTGGCAACATGATGAGTTTGAAACAGTCCCAGTCTTCAGGGTAGAAAGTGAGCCTGACCTTGCAGCATGCTTTGAGTACTCACAAGTGGAGAGTACTCACAAGTAGCCAAAGCATCTGAGGAATCATAAGTTGAGGCCATGAATGGGAATGCACACTGCCAGCAGCTCCAGCCGATTCACAACAAGTGGTTTCCCGGTTGGGACTACTGATTGATTGCAGGGGAGGGCATGAGAGCTGGTAAGAGTGTGAAGGAGAAGAGCAAGGAAGGAAATAGAGAAAAGTAGTGCTGCAGATGTTCAGCACCAGGCAAGGTAGACCAATAGCATGAGATTTGGTTTGGAAACTCACTGGCAGCCAGCAGAACTTGATCATTGACGCTATTGGTGTTTCACACAAGCCACCTGCTCCCTAAGCAGCAGCCATCTGCTCTTGGGGCTTCTGTCTCTGTGTGCCCACTCTGCAGGTGTGTTGTAGAAATCTGGCACCTTGCTAGTGAGGAACAGCCACAGTGGAATTTATGTGGGAAAGAGCATTGCAGAGATTGTCACATGGAAAAAACGTGGTGGAGGTGCTTCTTGGACACACTGGGGAAGCGACATCCCACCTGAATGTTGTAGCCATGTATGAAATGGCTACAGAGTGGTGGTGCTGGAGAGATTCTTCTCCCCAGCCAACATTTGACTGTCTTGGTGCAAATCTGTCATCAGCCAGTCCTCAAGCATATATAGTGTGTGTGCGTGTGTTAGTAGTATTACCATATTTTTTTGCTAACTAGCTGGTTATAGTACATGTATTTTATAAAGATGTGACAACACAGCTTCTAAAATCTTTTAAGCCACTGGCTCAGCCATAGCAGAGAATTCTTTTTAGTGAGTTTGAATGATAAGCCTGAGAGAATGGGGAAACTCCTACCCTTCTGTTTCTTCTTGAGCTCCGTTAAGCAAAGACAAATGCTTGTTTCAGGTTCATAAGGGATAAAACAAAGGGCTATAGGTGACTAATTAAATAAGTAGAGATAAAACTATTTTAAATGCAAATATTTTTAACTGCTAATTAAAATTGGAGAGGCTCAATTTATGGCACTTGGCACCTAAGACAAATGAATACAGTTGTTTTTCTTCTCTGAAGTATAAACTGCTTTCCTAGCTTGAGAAGCATCCTGTTTTCGTTAGGTTGAAGTGTGTTTCGAACTTATTTTCACCCTGAGGATTCACTTTGCCTTAATAAATTCCGCTCCTCACCAACTGCAGATGTTGAGGCTGGTGTCATAGTGGTCAGGATGTTTTCTTTCCTTCATCTGTCTGTCTCCCTTTGCCGTTCAGGCTTTTATTTTTTTTAATTTTTTACTTTTAAATTTCTTTATTTATTTTAAATGTTCACTTTATTGTATTTTCTATGAGGGACAAATAACCACCACTCTTGCACAATTCTGCTATCATGCGGCTTTATGGATGTGCATTATTGTTTTTATTTTCTTATTATTTATTCTGTGACTAATATGGGCCTTTTTTTATGTAAGAGGACAAATTTATGTCCCAGATGACTTCACTTCTTGTCAAACAGGTGTGTCAGACTTGAAGTGTCATTTCATCTGGACAGAGGAGATGAATACAAATGGGAACTTGTTGGAAAGCAATTCAGGAGAATTGTCTAGCAGTTGTCATTTGCCCCAAACTACTCTGCAGAGCAATATGCATGAATTAAAATTAGATTGCAGTTTTTAACAGTGTGTGAGGAGGGACAGAAGTGACAAAGATACTTTAAGGGTGTGCTCTGCACCTTGCTGGGTGGGCAGCGTGGGTCTGTGCAGGAGCATGTTTCCTTGCTTGCATATGTAAGTTTGGGCACCAGGGTATGTTCAGATCTGGAATGAGCTGGGCTCACATTTTCATAGGATCAGACAAATAAACCAGAGACTGGCAGCTAAATGTCTTGGATGTCTGTTACCTAAGGCTGAAAACACAAGCTGGCTTTCTACTTCATGTCTCTTGGAATGATGGTACAAGATGCCTCTGCTTGACTAGTGTGCTAAATAGATATGCTAAATAATACTCCTTACACCCGGCAGTTGTGTGGATGTCATCTGTCCTTACATGCTCCGTTGTGACTGTTGTGCCTACAAACAGTTACAACAACTTGTTTTGTTTAGAAAGCATATTAAAAAAAAAAAAAAAAAAGAGGTTGTAGGTTTTCCTTGGATGAGCTGCATTAAAAATAGTAGTGCCCTGACACTGGTTCTTTGGAATAAAGAAATTATGCTGTTACTGGAGGACCTTTCTGTGCTAGGCAATGTGCAAATACCCCACAACAAACAGTCCTTGTGCTCGGAGGGACTGTGGTGTCAGTAGACAAGGCATGCATTGGGAAATGGAGCTCAGACCAAATAAACATGAAATGACAGCAAGTACCTTGCCAGGAACAGGATTATTTATTGCTTTGTTTGGTTTCTTGGAACTTTTTTGTCTGTTTTGTGAGGAAAGGGAGTCAGTTACATGACAAGAGGGTACAGAATTGAGCTCAGGGAAGAGAAAAAGGTGCAAGTGAAATTTGGAGACGCAGATGCGAGGATGTGGCTTCTTGACAGAAGTAGAAAGTCTGGGGTGACATGCTGAGAACTTTGAATAGAACTAAGGGTGGGAGCAGAGGGAGAGGAAGGTGTTGAGGAAGGCAGTGGATGTGGCTGGATTGACAGTGGTGACTGTGCTGGAGTGAAGAGAGGGAAGGAGATCTGGGTTCAGGGTGAGCTGGAAGTCCTTGATTTGGTGTTGAGGGCCACTGGAAAGCAGAAGGAGGAAAGAAAGAGAAGGTTGGCTTGAGTTTTAAGTAGAAGTGGAGTGGGAATGGACTCTGTTTGATCTCACACTGTGCTGCTGTCAGCTTCAGTGGGGTACTTTGCTGAAGGCAAGGTACAACTTTTTACTTTTAAACAATGATTTACTGATCACTAAGGCTAGTGCTTAAACAAAACTCATCCCAGTAAGTGAAATCCATTATGAGAGTACATCTGCATTGATTGTCATGCTGGATCTTTATCCTTTCCCAAGTGCAGGATGGCGCATTATCTCAGCTTTCTTCAGACGGATGGTTAATCCATAGTCTTTTGCTGTCTCAGCACACAGATTGGTGATGAACTTGAGACAGATGGAAAGTTGAAGTCAAGTTCTATAAGTAAAAAGGCGTGCATTGGTTAACTCTGTGGAGGCCTTTAATTTTCCTCAGTGAAAAAAACTTGCCAAATGTTAAATAGAAATATTCCCGACATCTGTGCTGCAAAAAGAAGCCCAAGCAGAGGAAACCAAAACACAGTGGTCTGTGTTAAGCAGTAAGACAGGTAGTGTTATAGCAGCCATCCCACTGGACTTTTAAATATGGGGGTTATGTTTCATAATCCATCTTTTTCTGGAAATTGATGCAAAAACAAAAACAAGAAAATGCTGACCACAGAGGCTGCATGCAGGATTCTGCTGAGCTGTGAGCAGACGACTTGCATGTCTGTCTCCAGACAGAGCTTTCTGTAATTCCATTTATCAGTAGCTGTTTAAAAGCATGTAGGTGTGTGTTCCCATTGTGGTGCTTCTGAACACGATGTATGATGTTGCTCCCTAGCACCTTGAGTATGTTGGTTGATGAGGTGTTCTCTCCACCTTAGATGGCAAGCCAAAAATTATTCTTCCTGCATTTCAGGATCATGAAATAATCCAGTGAGGATTTGGGTGTTTTCTTACAGTTACATTTGTAATTTTAGAGATGAAATAGAGGAGAATACGCTATGCTGGGAGGTGTGGTGAGAGTTGTGGTTATTTGACACTGTGCTCTTTGTTCCAGTTGTTTGTTAAAATTTAAGTAAATAAAGAGCTAAATTTTCCCTTGAGCCAGGATGGTATTTCGAGAGACTTTTACTGTAACTAAGAAGTTGGTTGAGTACTCTCAGGGGATGAGTTTGTTGTCAGTGTCATTACTATCCTGTAGTGAACTGAGTAGCAGTGTAGAGGTGGTCTACAGAACTTGCTGAATGTTAAATGCATGCAGAAGTAAGAGGTATGCATGTATATCACAGTATATCTGTTCCGTAATGTATGTAGTTTTTCTCTAGGTCTCATATAAAACTGTGAATATAAGGACTCTAAATAGTAGCATTTTCTTCCAAGCAGATACAATGATTTTCTGTTGTACTCTTAAAGCGCACTCTCAGGGATGCTCTTGAGGTTGGTTTCCTGATTGGATAGTGTGCATTGTACCTTTACAGCTCTGTTCCTTTAAAATATTTAAAGTAAATATCCCTGTGAAGACAGCGTAAAATATTAAGTTGGAAAAAACGATTATACTTCATGTTTGATTTTTGCATATTTTCAAACCTCAGAAAATGAGGTGATGCTTCATTAAAACTAAATCAGATTATCTAGACAATGAGTGTAAATACTTGCAATATGTTTAAATAGCATTTTAACTTAGCAGAATGTAAGACTTTAAAGAAAAACTGCATTGCTTTGTCTCTGCCATTATGAGTTATCTGTGGCATAGCATTTAACGCTCATAAGATGTTATACTTGCATATAATCCACCCTACTGCTTCTCAGATTCAAATGAAAAAATGTTTATTTTCAGCACACAAATGTATAGAGAGAACTTAGTGCTGACAATAGTAGAATTAAAGTATTTGAGAATATTTAGGACATATGTAAGTTTGAGGCTTCCTGTTGCTCTCGATGTAGTTTGTAGAATCATAGAATAGGTGGTCTAGATTTACCAGCATTAACGTTACAATTGTAATCAAATACTAAAAATTGTGCCTCATAAAATAATGGAGCTGCTGTTTACTCTGTGGTTGCAGATGAGTCTCATTGTGACAGATAAGGATAATTGTCTGATGGACGGTGCTGTTGATCTCGTCATTTGCATTTCTGTGGGTTTTATTGGTAAAATGCAGATCAGCATTTCATAGTAGAACAGCTACCAACAGCTTGACATGCACTCATATTTAGTGCTATCAAAATGACACTTCTGCTTATGTAAACTTACATGCTTATTACTTATGTCTCCCAAGATAATTGTTCGCTAAACAAGGCAAATGTAAACAGGAGGCTATTTTTTCAGAAAGTTGCTCCTTCAGCTTCCTGTCCATCCCAAAGGTCAAATCCTTTTTTTGTGAGACCAAAACCAGCTGCTGACGCAGTGGTGACAGTGAAGAATGACAATATTATGATCTATGGTACGGTTAAGAACTCAGAGTTAAAGGTTGTAACAGAGAAACATCCTTTCAACAGGTTTCTGCAAACTTTAATAAGTGGCGAAATAAAAATGCTTTTGAAATGGGCACTCATTTAGAATGCTTATTTCTTCATAGTTTAGTCTTTAAGTGCTTTTTTTTCCTGCAGAGGTCTTTAACTGATAGGGTACATTTATATTGCTCACATGGCACGTAATACCTGAGGTATTGAATAAAGCTGTGCTACCATCAAATCTGAATAACTCAACAGTGTTGTCTCTAGCTCTGGTCATATTGCCACAGTGCAGTGGAAAGCTTTTTTAACATTTTGCAGCACACTGAGACTTGTGAAAGCTCATGTAAAGGGCTGATGGTGCAGTAGGAGACTCTGCCCTCTGATAATCTGCCCCCACCTCGTCTTTCACCATTACTGCTCAAGTTGGTTCCTGTCTACAAAAGGATTTGGGATGGAGGCCCAGGACCCTGGAAGTGCTGTGGCCGAGGTGCAACTGTTAGATAAATTCTTTTGGTGTAGTGATAGGAACAGTCTTGCTAGTGGAATAAGAAATGAAACCACACATCAGGAGCTCTTCTGTGATGAGCTGTTGTGGTTTAAAAAGTGAACTCTGTCCCAGAAAATTGACTTTGTCCCAGGCAAACCCGGTACCTTAGGTCTGGCCACAAGCTTTTGAAATGGGCTGTGGAGCAGGTATTTGTAATGCACGAGGCTCAGTGCCCGTGCTGGGTTCATCCTCAGCACTCAAAGCCATTTTAGGTTTGCACAGAAGAGCTCTGCTGATTTCCCTTCCAAGTAATTCTCTACAAGCCTGGTGGAAGAGGTTTCATTTATTCATAGCCACCTGTTTATTTGTTTTTCGTGGACCTTGGGGAAGTTTATTAGACTTATTAGACATCAAGTTTATTTTTGGTTTTAGCTTTTAATGCTGGATGTTCTGCAGTTCAGGATGTTTCACTGGGCAGCTTTTGTTGTGCTTTTAGAAAAGCTTTAATTACCTCTGTCTAGCTTCCTTTCCATATTTTTTTATGTGTGTGGAATTTCAGTGATGTTTTTCTAATTATGCTATTAATTTTTTCTTTATTTAAAAAAGGCAAAAGTTTTTTTTTTAATGCATTCATTCTTGTCTTAAAATAAGAAGGGGACATTTCATAGAACCATAGAATGGTTTGGGTTGGAAGGAACCTTAAACAGCATTTAGTTCCAACTCCCTGCTATGGGTAGGGAATTTCACTCACTGGGTGAGGCAGCTCAGGGCCCCATCTAAGCTGCCCTTGAATGCTTCCAGGGGTGGGGCAGCCACACCATTTCAAAGAGGATCAGGTTTTCTGGAGTGGGCTGGAAGCTACTGTCACCTCATGGTAAACTACTGTGTTCCTACTTGCAGTTAGGAGTTGTAGAAGTTGAGTCCTCTCAATAGCCAGGTCCAGAGGGATGGAATGCTTGCTGGAGGGGATGGTAACTGGCCCTTTTGTGATGTTAATGGTCTAGGATGAGAGAGTCCTGCTATGGGTCTGACTTTTAATTTTTTTGTCCAACAGACAAGAGAAATATGCTAGTTTTACATGGGAAACCTCTTAGAGAAAATGGGAACTTCAGGAGAATTTCTGGGGTAACCTCATTGTGCCCTTTCAGTACCTAAAGGGAGCTACAAGGGACCTGGAGAGGATTTTTTTACAAGGACGTGTGGTGACAGGATGAGGTTAAGTTTCAATTATATATTAAGAAGAAATTCTTTACTGTGAGGGTGGTGAGGCACTGCAACAGGATGCCCAGAAAGGTTGTGGTTGCCTGGAAGTGTTCAAGGCCAGGTTGGATGGGGCTTTGAGCAACCTGGTTTAGTAAAGGTGTCCCTGCCCATAGCAGGGGTGTTGGAACTAGATGATCCTTAAGGTCCCTTCCAATTCAAACCATTCTATGATTCTATGAATTAACTGTTGCAGAAAAAAAAAAGTACTTGCTTAGAGAAAGAAGTAAGAAAACTGGTTGCCTGTTGCAGGAGAAGAAATTGCAATTTCCCTTGTATTTCCAGGCCATTTCTCTATTTTTATGTGTGTTCCTTGTTCCTATCACTTAGTTGAATTTCATAGTACTCAAACTGATATTTAAGAGTTAAATGTTGACAACTAACAAACCTTTTAAAGTACTAACCCAGCTAATGGTACAGCTGCCTTGATGAGATGTGCTGCTAGGACTAGACAAGCTCAAAGAAAAAAGAAGTTGGCTAATTCTCAGTAGAGGGTAGCAATGACAGGTAAAAACATTGTCAGTTAAAACATATTTTATCATGATTACCACAGAACTCATTATTATGATTAAAGATGTACTAGCCATGACATGCCAGCTACATGCTGGTAGCAGAAAATACCTGCTGTTTGTAGGTTATTATCAACCTCCTTTGAAGAAAATCAGTCTTTCTTTACATTTGCAATGCAATGAAACCCCAGGCATTTCTTTGTATCTTTAATTTAAGCATGCTTTTCAAATGCAGACACACAGCTGCAGTGAGCAACAAAATGGGTTTGTCATGTTTTGTAGCATCCCACTAAACAAAAGGGGAGTTTTTGCAAATATCTGTGTTAGCATTTTGGAATTGTCTGTTGGAATTCCAATATATATGTAGATTAATGAAACAGAATAAACTTTGTTAGCACTGTTTAACAGAGTACCGCACCTTATGTTGAACCATAATTTTAAATACAATTTCTAATGTAGCATGGTACCATAGATAAAATTAGGGGAAATTGCTACCATGAAAAAAAATCACTAACTGTATCGAATTTACTGGTTTTAAACTGCAGTTTGCCTATTATAGAGCCTAATGGAAAAAAATGACAAAAATGGGAGTAAAATGCAAGTTCAGATATAACTAAGCCCATTCCAGAAAGAGTTTATTCTAAGTGCTTGCAGCAGTTATTTTTCATGTAGAGATCTATGTTAAGCATCAGCTTCAATAAGCTCAAGTTACTTGGTCAGATAGATACTGTGCAAATATTAAACTGCCTGCTGTCAGTGAACTGGCGGATGTGTCATTCCTCCTATCTTTATTATTTTTTAAATAATTCAACACATGTGCACTATTAGCACTGTAATGTGAACACTCCCATGCTGAGGATTTTATTTTGCTTGAGAAGAAAATGAGCTTTGTCTTTCAAAAGGTTGTTGATATCTTGCCTTTTATGACCAGCTATTGTCTCCCGATGAACACATCTCAGTAACTAGGTGGTAGTAAGCCTAAATTTTGTAGGAGGAGAAAACTATGCCATTTGCAATTGTGTATTTGTAAACTTACTGGTTATACTAACTGCAGAGTCTTGAAGACTGGCTAGTTATGTCTTAAGAGGTCAGTCTATGCCTATTGCTTAACATAACATTAAAGCACAATTTCTATTTCTCTTTCCAGTATGGCTTATTTGTATTTATTTATTTAGTTATTTTTAGAATTTGATCCTTTTTGTATCCTTGTTTTTTTCTTATCGACTGATGTAAATTCAGCTTTCTATCTCCATTTTTTTTCCTATGCCTCTCACTGTTTCAACTTACCTTGGATGGCAGGTTATTGGTTACTGCCTACGGGAGCCTTTCCATGAGCTAATTTAGCTGTCAGTCTGAAATTGGTAAAAAGGATGAAAGATGGATCATAGGCCTGGGGCATGCCTAGACCAATATCTAGCATATCCCTATCTGGAAGTGTGCTTATTAAAACAGATTTGAAAAATATTTTTTCCCAATCTTGCTCTGCCATCATTTCATCCAGCTAAGAAAAACATTTTCACAGTGACACTACTGATTCTTTGGCAGCTCTGTTTTTTTCTGAAAGGAGAAAACAGTATTTAGATACAAGATCAATAGAAAAACAAATAGACTATTATATTCCCTGGAGAAGCCCCTAGAGAGAAGACAGATGTGCAGAAATTTAATATTCTTGTAGGCAAAAATCACAAACATGGGGTTCTTTTCGGCTGAAATGAGCTGTGGTAAATGTGTATGAAATAAACATTTAAAAAGGAGTAATAAAAAAAGGAACACTTTTAGGCTAGGCTGAGGTGCTGTGTCTGAATTTGTGATCCCTTCAAAAAGTAATTTTGCATCTACAAATACTGATTGCCTTAATATTATGTGATTCAGACATAACTTCATGTAGTGAGTGAAAGGAAAGTTTCTCTCCATCTGCTCTTTAATGATGTACTCATCCATTCACAACGTTCACACAGAGAACTGTTTTTAATATTGCCTCCACCTTTTATCAAGATAATTATATTCTTCTGCATGACCTTGAGCCTGTTGTTACTAGAATTAGGTGTATGCTTTTATTTCTTTTCCAGAATTATTTGCAAATAAAAATAATCAAAATACAACTGTAATTTTCAAAAACAAATTGTGTCTGTCCACTTGCAGTCCTTATGAGTCAAATTCAGTTGCTGTATCTACTCAATGAAAGGAACATACAGAAAGGCTTAACCATTCTGTATCTGCTGTGTCAGGCTTCTTCCTGGAGCTTCTGCACTAAAGATCTAACCAGGAGGATGATCCTGTTGGAGGAGCTGCAGGATGAGCCTTAAGGAAAAAACTGGCTGCTGTCACACTTGGGTTGATGTTCTTGCACCTAACCACAAGTCTATTGGGAGGATTACACATTCAGCTTTTTGAAAAAAACACAAATTTTCCTTCCACCTAATTCATTTTTCAAATCACGTTTGTGTAAAAGTCATCATTCTCTTCTTCCATCCACTTTTACTGAATTTGACTAACACTGAAAGCTACCTGTGGATCAATAGACCTTGTATTTAATTTTAAAAGCACAAATACCATCCCTGAGCTGTGAAAGCAGTGCTGGTTTCTATTCTTAATATTTAGCACATATCAGAAGCAGCTGCAAGCTTCTTCAAGCTTGGACCTCATTTGGGTTGAAGATTTTCAAGAGCAAAATGCTATTCTACCCTTCCCCTTAAGGAGCATATTGTCAAAAGTGCAAGGTTTAATAGGTGTGTGTGTGTCATATGATACAGGGAAGGAGAACTTTGTGAGAAAGGGAGAAATGCAGCAGTAGTACATGCAGTTTTTAAGCTACTTTTAACTATGTTAAATCATACCTGTTAATGATATCTTCTTCAAAATGACAGTATTTGACCTCTGCCAACAACTTAGTGTAATTTAGACATTGATTTAAAGGGAGATGGATGTGCATAGTATAAATCTTAAAAGTTGATACATTCATATTTTTGCTGTATTTTTCACTTTCTATCTTACGATTCCTTCAAACTTGGAAACTGAAATATACTTACTGGACATTTTAACCTAAATGGGGTATGTACTGGTGCATCTGTTAAATTGTCTTTGTGGAGGTCTTTTGCGAGTGGCTGTGACTTTGACTGTAGAATTCCTTAATGGAATTCTTGTGTGCTTTTATGTATTTTGGCAAATGTCTCTTTTATTAGTGTGGAAATACATAGGAAGAGAGGTCCACTAGTGTGGATGTGTGGATCATGAACCTGTGGATACCAAATTTTGTTATTCTTATTTGAAAATAGTCTTGCCAGGAAAATCCTGTAGGTTTCCAGAAGTACAATTTGTTTTAATACTAGAAGAGTACCTTTTAAAAAATTCCTGTATGAACATCTTTTTCGTCTTCTCCAGATGCACAAATCTGGAAAAAAACCTAAGGATCAAAGGTGATTTAAAATTTTTTCTTTTTCATGCTCACAAATGTTAAGCAATGCATGCCCTCAAGCCACTAGGAATCTAATAGAAAAAATATGATCAGATAAGAAAACCGAGAAGGTCTATCCAGAATGAACACATTTAGGAGACAGAAAAAAAATTTCAAGTATGTACTAATTGGTCCTGTTTTCGTAGAAACTGGTCTTGTGCAGTTTTATTTGGTTGCTGAAGGACGTAGACTGTCATTATTAGGTGGTATAGACCCAGCAGCAAAGCTGGGGTTAGAGCTCCAGACATCCTGCCACTTCTGCACTCTCTTTACCAGTAATTTATCCTTATAATGGAAAAAGGAAAAAAAAAATAAAGAAGAAAAAAAAAAAGCTTCTTTAGTCAATAACCAATACTGTGGATATTTATGTCACAAACTTGCAAGACACTAAGCACACTTAACTGGTCTGGATTTTTACTGTGAATTTCTCATCAGCCCTGAATGTGATGGTTCCTGTTTCTCACCACAGATTTACTTAGGCAGATTTACTTACTTTACTTACTTAGGATGTTTACATGCTGTATTATACTTTCTGTGCACCATGCCTTTGAGCTGCTTCTGAGGGAGGTACTGGCACTATGAATTCTACATGGCAGTGCTGCAAGGACAGGAATAACTTGAGCTGCAATAATTTGAAGACTAAAGAAAGTAATGACAGAAAGACTAGAAAACCCTTCAAATGGTATAGGTAATAAGGCTCTGTAGAAGACTGCTGAACTTATCACTCAAAGTATTGAAAAACATGTGTGTCAGGAATGATGCTGATGTAGTTTATCCTGTCCTGGGATGAGATGGCCTCTTGCAGTCCGTTCTCACCCTTTTGCATAGTGTTGTGTTAAGCTCTCTGCTATTTTGTGTGTTGCATGAGCAACCTAGAACATCTGCCTTGGGTAGTCATCAGCCCTCCCCATCTCCCAACACACATCCCACCACAGTGTTTTCCTGGATTTTTCAGGAATTCTTCCTTGGAAAGCTCTTTTGCTGTGAAGGAGGGGTGGTTTGGCAGACAGACACTGGCACTGCTTGCAGTCTGTCAGTCATGGGGCTGGGTGTCGTGGGAGTCTTTGTTACTGCATGGTCCACAGGAATCCTTCAACCTGTAGTGCGTGGTGCCTTTGCACCACTCTGGATGCATCAGGCCCCTTTGAAGAGAGCCTTGCAAGGAAAACAGGAGCTTCCTGCACATCATGTGCACTTGTGGCACTTGGGGGATGTGATTTAGTGGTGGGCTTGGCACTGCTGGGCAGGGATGGACTCGATATTAAAGGTCTTTTCCAATCTATACGATTGTATTCTGTGGTTCTGTATTTCATGTGTGACCATACGTGGTCACAGGTGCAGAAACTCTGTCTTATTCCAAACTTGGGGTGCTGGTGCCTGTTTCAAGCTGGAGGACTGTAAGACAAAGGAGGACTGGAGGAAGTGTGGTGTAGGACAAGGTTTGTCTCTCCCATATGTGGAGTCATCCTAAAGGCTCTTGCCTTTGGCTGTGCAGCTTTAGTCAGAGTTGTAAAAAATTAATTTTTCACTTGCTGAAAATTACTGAGCACTCTTTGCAAGCATCTGTTTCTTCAGAGAGACAAAGTCTCTGTGAAAAGTGCTCTGCAGAGAGGACTGAGTGCAAATATCAACTTATTTCTTGGCTGGAGCTTACTTTCATTCTGACTAAATTATTTGGCTTTCCAAAAATTGCTGTGTATCAAAAAATGGAGTCTTTAATGTCTGAAAAGAAGGGGACCCAACCCCCTGCAGATAATTCACGTTGTCCAGAAGAGAAGAGACATGTGAGGAGTGATGCTAACAGTCTTTTGTCTCCATGTCCCCTAGTGTTTTTTTTCTACTGTCTTGTTTGAAAGCAGATTGTGTGTGAAGGGTATTTAAAAATATCCAAACTGATCAAAATCATCTATGGCATAGAGGCAGAAATAGCTGGGAAAACAAACAGACCGGAGATGAAATATGGATGAGATAGACATACCAGTGTTTCATGAAAGAGAGAGCTTAAAACCAAAAGCCAAGAAACACAAATACAGGGAGTTAAAGTACAGATACTTTATGATTCACGTTACTGTCTTCAATTAACTATGATATAGAATTGCGCCATTTTTTCCTCTCAAAAGAGAAAGCCATCTCCTTGCTTATTTTTCCACTTGCTGCTTTCTGTTTAAGTTAATTCAGCAGTAATTGGATACACTGTGTCTAATTCTTAATAAATCAACAGAACTTTATAGTGATATTGACAGTGGCTTTGCTTGCCCCATTGTTTCTATCAAGAGTTTTATTCTGCTTCAAAACAATTTGCTGTGGACGCCCTTGTTTGTTTGCCACACTAGGCTTTGTTCTGGCTGAAAACTTTGATTTATAACTGTATATAATTGATGGCTGTGGGGTAGGTGGACTATAGCTATTGCTCCTCCTCTTTTAATCTAGCTTTGCGTAGAAATCCATGTAGTGGAGCATTCTCAAGGGAACCAGGCTGGGAAATTTTCAGTATACCCAATGGGAGGCCATTAATCATAGTGAAGAGTCCCTTACTGGCTGCAAGCATGTTTGTGAAAGTCAGGAAAACAAAAGTGGACCACCTCAAAATGACTGATCAAGAGAATAGATGTTAAAGCCAATGTATTCATTGTGATACATCAAAAAAGAAGAAAAAAAAAGGAACAGTTTATGCATTGAAGTGTATTTATTCAGACAGATTTGGTATATTAAAACATGTTTTATACTCTAGTAAATGACTGTGATTGTAGATGTTAGAGATCAGAATCCAAGGACAATGAAATAAAAGTTTTGATGATTACTTCTGTGGATCTGAAAGAGGAACTTCGAAAGCAACACACAAGAAATGCCCAAAGCGTTTGCTGAATGTGTATCAGAGCTGAGCTGGTTGAAGAAATGTGCTAAAAAATCTGAAATGTTGGGTGATATTTTGATGTATATTTGTTACAAAAAAAGTCTCATTCAAAACTACAAAAAAAAGATCAAACTTTTAAAGAAAAATTAAAATTTACGGTTTTTTAGCAATAGTTTCTGCCTGCAGCTCTTGCATTCTGGCTCTGGTCCCATGCAGGTGAGGAAGCACCTGAGAGCACTTGCAGGCTCTCAGAGGTGGCACTACCTGCAGACTGTGAAGCCCAGAAACCCCAGGTTTTCAGGACTGGGGTCTCAGTGCTTCTGCAGGTCCTGCTGTCTTCTCGTATTCTTCACAAAAATGTGCTGCTCAGATGCAAACCTAATGAGTTCCAGTTGTGTCTGCTCAGAAGGTATTTGTACAACAAAGAGATGGTGCTCGAATTTGAGTATAGCCAAGTTGGATATGAGATGGAGTTGCTGGGGGTTTTTTGTGTTTAAAAATTTCTGCCCAGCAGGGAGAAAGCAAGGAAGTAAAGAGGCTCAAATGCAGTTTTTAAGCACTGGCAGTCTGGAGTTTTACCCATATAAATAGCCACAAAGTATAGGAAGAGAGGTATTGTAATAAGACATAACAAGATTAAATTTATTTACCAAACAAATGGTTTGGTTATTTTTACTTTAAAGGCTAAATTTAATGCATTCAAAGATAATGCTGCAGTTCATGTTGTCATGAAACTATGGTAGATCAACAGACTTAAATTAGTCTATTTACCCTAAAAATATCTTCAATTAATCTTTATACCTAATGATTTCAACCTATGTTCTTTAAAAGGGTTACTAAAATTCATAAATAATTTCCTTGAATAATGCTTAAATGTGAAAATGGAAATAGTGCTTGCCATAAATTATAATACATTGTTTCTATAATCCGATAAAGTCAGATGGAAACATTTTCTCCAGAAATTGGTATAGTAAAAGCGACAACTTATCCTGACAAAGTAGTTACAAAGGTAACTACTGACAAAGGTAGCTATCCTGACAAAGTAGTTACAAAGGCTTCACAAGCAGTAACTTAATACAAAATGTGGAAGAATCAGTGGTCATTCTGGAACACTAAGTATAGTTTTTTCTTAATTTCTGCTAAATTTGTGGCATTGGGGAGTGGGAGTAGAGATACTAACTTATATTTGGTAGTTTTTTTAAGATCAAGGGAAAACCCCCTAACTTTCCTGTGATTAAGAGAAACAAAAACTCACCTTAGTCTGTCTTTTTCACTATTGATGGAAAGGGAGTCATTTCAGATATATGCTTTGCCATTCCCAGTATTTGTATCCCATTTTTATTCAATACTGCTTTTTATATTAGCATGACTGCATTTCTTTTTTCTCATACTATGTTGAAATGAAAATACAGTCCATGTCCCAAAGATGTATGTTCGTGCTTGACACAAAGCACATGTGAAGATGTGGTTATTCCAAGTTAAGCATATGCTTAAGCTGCTCTCAGCAAAGATGTCTTCTCTGAGCTGCAACTTATACCCTTATGGACTTTATTAAATTGCAGCCTTGTCAAACTGAGTGCTGTGTCCTATTTTAGTGGTGTTCCACACATGGGTGTAGTGCTGCCACTAATCTGAAGTCCTTTTTAATTACTGCCCCTTCACTTGTTTTCTTGTTTCCTGGCATGGTGCAAGTCTAACCAAAATGAAGTCCAGGCTTAAGTGTTCATCTCAACTATTCGTCTTAGCTTCCTCTATTGTTATGTTTATGCAGAGTTTATTAGGCTCATGGGATCAAAATGTATTCCCTTAGTTTTACAAAAAATGAATAGCTTTTGTACATTCATAGCATTTAAAGTAAACACAGTAAGTTTTTAAAGTGCTTTTTTCCCCCCAGCAACTAAAACACAGTCATGTATTCCAAGCATAAATCATAATTTCATTATCAACAGAGAGAGGTCCAAAGCAATATATATGTATAGTTGAATGATATAAGTGGCATTTCTGTGTAAAATGTATTCCCTTGCCCAAGTAAACACTTCATAACAACATGAGTGAAAAGGTGTATTTAAAAAACGAAGGCTTAAAGCCTGTTACTTATAAGTTATACGGAATGCAGTTTTTGTAAAATATGGAGCTCACTGGATATGATCCAAACCAGCTGAACTATGTTAAAAGGTATAATAAACAGTCATAGCTTTGCATGCAGTTATTTAATTGGCAAATAGATTTTTCTATCACTGTCACTGGCAATAGCAGCCATTTGATACCAGGGCTTGGATTAAATGTTTCATCAGTAGTGCCTATTTAAGGATCTTTATGGAACAACAAGTTAGTCCCCTGGGCAAGCCCATGTCAACTGCAATAAAGAGATCCACAGAAGTGAACGAGATGTATTTTTGCAGGATTTACAGGGAGGCTACGATTCGCTTTTCTGTCTGGATGCTTTGAAGGCTGCTTCCCATTTTGTTTAACAACAGTGTCTGCTGGTGGCAGATATTGAATACCGAACATTGCATAGCCAAAGGATTTTTACAATTTTCTTGTGGAAATGGATTTATAAATGGTTGTCATCTTTCTGGAAATAGGTGAGTCTCTGATAAAAGCAGATATTGCAGGATTTCAGTAGTTTTAATTTTCTGTAAATACTGTGCATCTAGACTAAACCTACGGATACTCCAAGCATCTGCTGTATTTTTTTCTGTCTCATTCAGAACAAAAACTCAGAAACTCCTGAACACCACTCTCACCTATTTTCTACAGGGAAAATGTAATGTCTGTGGATTTCAAGATTGCTTGGCTTTATTTAGTCCGCTGTCCTGTTCCCAGGGTGCTCATAGGATCTGGGCATGTAGTTAATGCTTGCTGCAGTGTTTTATAATTGCTGTGTGTAATAACTGCATTTGTCATTTTCTAGCACATTAGTTGAATTTAGAAGCATTTTCAAAGTTAATTTTGAATATATATCTGTGTTTGTCATGGAGCCTGAGTTAGTTCTTCTTGAATTTTTCCCCAGTTGATTTTAATTTCAGGATTTTGTTTAATACTTTTCATCTTGAAATTCTTTAAGAACAGGCAAAAATGCGCAAAATAGCTGAAACCTATGGCATCTACTGTTCGTTTTCATGTCTGTGTCACCGTGCTGGGCATAGATTTAAGTCTCAGCTGTTCATTGGCATCGTTTTGATCTGAACTGGTGATACTGCATCTAACCTCCTTAGCTAGGTTACTGCTTCCTGAGGTTGAAAAGTGGAGAGCAAATGCCTCTGAGGTTGAATTAAATGAGCCGTTTGTAACAGATTCAAACTCTGGTGAATAAGCATCTTTCAGGCTCACTTGAAACAGTTCAAACTTTTGTTCACTGACTCTTCTCTGGCGTGAAGCAGAACTTGTACTACCATTATTTCAACAATTGATTCTGGGATCCTGATAAGAGTAGAAGTCATCCCATTACACATGCTTGGCAATGTGCATTCTTGAGAGGTTATATATATATATATATATATTTATTTATTTNTTATTTATTTTTATATATATACACACACATTTATACTATTTATATCTCTATGTGTACCAATATGTATCCATATATAAGTATTTGTATTTATAAATTTATGTAATTTGTATATATATATAATTTGTATATATATATATATAATTTAGTAGGTGTCTTTCTTTTTTTTACTCAAACATACTCTCCTAACAAGACTTATCATTGTGTTTTTATCATACATAAGGAAAAAATAAATCCTAACCATACAAGGGCTCTTTTACACCAGCTGGTAGTGCAGAAATGCTTCTAAATAGTAGTAGAGTATTTTACACCCACCATAATGTCTTCAGAGTCATGTCAGTGTAGAAGAGCAGAAGTTTAATGTGCACTCAAGAGTTGTAACTGGGCAAATTTCTCTATGCAAAATGGGAAGGGGAACCAAGGGAGCAGGTGCATCGCTTAGCCAGCCCTTCTTCCATCTTACTCTCCTCAGTCCCTGTTTCCTGCAGCCTCCTGAGGAGCTGCCAGCCAGTGTTAACTCAGATGGTGTTTGTTGGTTATATAGTCATAAATTTAGTTGATTAACATAGTGCTGTTCTCATTTCATGACTTGCCTCATATGTCGGTCTTTTCTGGGCTGATGTAAATAATGGGTATTTTTATCATAGAAAGAGTGTCCGAGAGAGATGCCTTTCTGTCCCACCTAGGTCTGCCCTGTTTGAAGTTGTTTTAAAGGCACAGCATTAGCTTTTGTCTGGGGACTAGAAGAGTGAAATCCTTTCATGCCTGCAATATTATTGGTATTCAAAAGAAAAAAAAAAAAATTCTGGTTTGACCCCAAAATAAAGTCCCTTCTACATTTTCCAGTAGCTTCATAATAGAAAGGTCTCTTAACTCTGCTTTATTTACACTATTATTAAGGAAAAGCATCCTGTAAAACGATGAAAAAACTACTGGTCTGTCCTTGAAAGCAAGACCTCAAGACTGTCCTCCTGAAGGACTTTGAGGGAATCATCTAACTGATCAGCTATTGACTGGACAGCAGGTGGAGATTGCTTAGTTTATTGATAAATCATCAAACAAGTAGATGGTAAAATATGTTTGTGACTAATCTGTGTGTCTCTGTGTATGTAAAACCTTGAATTGTCTTCTGCCCTTGTGGTTTTGTATGTTCATTCAAGGTAACAAGATTTTTGTGGCAACAAACGTATTTCTAGAGCCAAGCCATTTCAGGATGTGACCATCTCTGAATAATTTGCATTGCTGAAATAGATAATACCATGTCATCATCACTGAATAAATCTGTCCTGTTCCATTGCTCCTCACCAGGAGTGCACATCCGTAGCTTTCTGTGTTCCCTCCCCTGTAGGTTGCTTGTGCCTTCCTCTGTGGCTCAAGAAGGCAGGAGATGTGTATCAATTTGCATGATAGTTCAGCCTTGTAACCTGGAGTGCAGTGGCTGCTAATGTGTTTGTTGGGTAGGTTTTTCTGCTTGTACAGATTAATGACCCGATGCGGAAGCCGTTCTACATACTGGACTCCTGCTGATTTCTGTTTGTGCAGAGCTGCAAGGGAAGCTAACTTTGAGCATATATCCTGGCATAATTTATTCAGGGCTCAGGTCCTGGTGCCCAGCCAGAGTTGAAATAATAATAATCTGTCTTTCACACTTTCATCCTTCTTTCTCTCATCTTGAGGCAGAGATTTTTCCTGTCTGCTGAAGGAGGTGCACTCTGAGTACTGTGGGCATGGATAGAGGTTTCTGTGGACCTCTGGTTCTACTCCAGACACTTCAAGTTGCCATAGAGCACACTGTTGGGAGACAAGAAGTGAGTATTTGCTTCTCTCTAAGTTGTCACATCATGAAAGAGAGAGTGGTTGCAGTATTTTGAGGAAAAGTTGAGCATTTTCCCAATTCATTTATTGCACCTTTAATTTGCATCTTCAAAACACTGTAGGTTTTCTTTTCAACAACTGAAGGATCTGTTCCTCTTGTTGAGGCCTCAGTTTTCCATGCAGCTGATTAGTTGGTTTTCTATGGACTCTTAGCTCTCAGGGGAGCAGTTGTGTGAAGGGTCTGTCTGGCTGAAGGAAATGATGGTCTTGCCTGTAGGTGATCCAAGAGTAGCTGTGCCTGTTCTCTCTCTGTCTCTGTCATTATCCAGAGGACTTCACTGCCTGACCCCATCCTCAGCTGTGTTTATGTATATGCATCCCCGAGCTTTTTCCTGCTTAGTGACTGAACTAGGAGTTTTCCTTTCAGAGACCCTGCATTTCCATCTCTTAGAAATAGTAATAATCCTGAAAACCCATAGAAACCTGGTTTCCTAAAAATTTAAAGATCCTGTTTCTATCCCTGTTTAATGGCAGTATACTTGAACCTAAATCTTTCCTGGCTTCTTGACAATACACTTTGGAGGCAAAATTCTTCCTTGCAGAAGGCAGTTGTTTGAAGTACCTTGGAGATTTGTAATGCTAGAAGTAGCCAGGGTGAGGATGAAGTAGGTAGAGTGAAGGTGCATGTTAAATGCAATTTATCACATGGATGCCACCATCAGGTATGTGGGTGGATGGATTGAGAGATGCCTACCTAAAGCTTTAACTTGCTCAATGAACACTTAATTCAGAGGATTTTCAGTTTTCAGTGCTTCTAACAGCATTCTGCAGTCGTAGTTTCACACAGATTAGCTATTCTTGAATAGGTTTTCCATTGTGTTAGGTGTAGGCACATTGCTCTGCAGAATCACTCAAGAGTGGATGCCTTTTTTTTCCATTTGGTTGTTTCAAGAAACATGCCTATTGTGACCACTGAGAGATTATCACTGCCTGGCAGGTAGTATTGTGTCTTCTTGTGGGGGATTTCGGCTCTGGATTTCATGCACACATTTAAGGGGAAGACTCATATTGTGAAAACCCTTGTAAGTCTCCACCATCTCTTCTTCCAGCAGCACTGGACACTTGGAGTATGATTTCACATGTATATTAGTACGACACTGTTGAGATACAGTGGATTTATGTGATTAAATCCTTAAGACCGAATTATCTGATTTTGTAACTTGCATTTGGCTTGTACTGTCTCCCAAGAATATCTATCTGCGTTTTCGTCAGAGACTTCAGAGGCAGTGTCTTTTCAGATATGAAAAGTAACAGCAATAAACTACATTAGCAAATCCTCCTACAAGCTTCTTCTGTTTCCTCAAACTTCATGCTTAATAGTTGCTGGTAAATATTCTCTCTTTTCGTCAAAGTAGCTTGTAAAGATCAGTGATTTTAAAGATTTCATGCTAAAACTGCACAGATCTGCTTAGTTATAGCTGCTAATTGACTGCAATATGGGAATAAACAGGAGAGGTATAAAACTGAAAACGCTGCAAAAAAAGTTGAAAGTGACTGTGATTTTGAAATGACGCTGTGTCTTTTTTGGTCATGGGTGGGTGAGACCGGATTCATTTAATGCCGATAGCAAAGCGTCATTGTCTTCAGCTGGTCTGAGATTTTGCTGTAATGGGTGTGGTGAGAGACATTTGACATTTTCACTTTGATACCTGAAACCACCACAAAAAACCCTAAAATACTGTGGTTTCTTTTTCTGTTACCATGTAGACTGTACCTCTGTGTTTTTTCCAAAGTTCAGCTCGTCCCTCACAGCTGAGCTGAAAAATCAAATACCAAATCTGATACACTTGCATTCCGTGTGGAAAAGAAAGCCTGGATTTGGAGTCAGTCCTACCTCTGAATAAATAGAGCCTGCTTTTCAAACAAACCTATGCTGATTAATAATGCACTCCTGTACTGTGCCAAAGTAAATTTTGCATCAGGGCAGTGAAAAAATACATGAAACTTGATAATCTGCAGTGAGTTTTAATTTTGGTTAATGTGAACTTGAAAGTTAGGGGCTCAGGACTATACTAAAACAGTAAAGAAGCTTTATCTGCTGCTGTCTCTAGGAACTGCTGCATTTTGCACAAGTTTTTTTCTGTTGGTTCGTAGGTTTTTTGTTCTTCCAAAAGAAAAGTCCAAAGCTTTGGACTCTTTTACTTTTCTCCCTGAGCAAAATACCTTTAGTGAAAAAAGCAAAGAAGTGTAATGGTCTATAAACCACTAATGCATATTTTTTATAACGTGGTTAAAGTGCATTTCTCCTGGTGCTGACACTTCCTAAGCCAGATGCAAAGCCTGAGCAAGCAAGTGGATGCAGGTCTGGGCTTGAGCAGTGTGGGGAGACTAACTTATGGTGGTCTCTGTTGGGAATTTATGCTTCTCCTGGATTCTTGAGCTTTGAGCACGGCATTTTCATTGCCTTCATGCAGTCAGGATTTTGTTTCTTTGGGTTGAGGTGTGTATCCACAGCGAGACCGCAGTGGAAAGAGCTGTGTGTTCAGAAGAGTAAGGTAATGCTTACAAAGTAAGGTGACAACATGGTAGTAGTAGTAAGAAAAATGTGTTCTTTGAAGTGGATCTAAACATTTAAAAATTAATACATTTCCAGTTCGTGCTTTTTTATGGTTGGCCTGAATGCAAGAACACTAATGCGTTATAAAAAGATAATTTCTTTGAACATGGACACCACCAGCCTCGATGGAGATGAGGAGTCATTTTGCAGCTCTTCATATATCAGTTTGTCAAACTTGACCATGTTTTGTATTTATTCAGGAATTATTACAGTGTAGCAAAAGGTGAAATTTTTGTTCTGATGTGTAATCAGTTCATCTGTTGGATGGTGGATCAAGCTATGCAGAGAAGCAGTTAAGACATCACTCTCCTCTTAGCTGTTTGCATTAGTTTTGCATCCAGCTGCTTTGCCTCAGCTAGTGCCCAGTTTTGTTGTACTCGACTCAGTAAATCATGGCTAATAAACAGCAATTTGTTAATATGATGACGTACAAAAATATGGCAGAATATATAGGGCTATGGTTTTTACATGCTAATGAGCTCTCTGTTCGTTATTGTGTAATTCTTCCCCATTGCCTTTCTGTGATGGAAATGCTCTGTTCACAGCATCTGCCATGTGCAATGTCCCCATGGAGACTGTGAGTGGTGTACACCTCCTTTTTTTCAGCTAATAAGTTCCTAGATGCTTATAGAAGCTGCTCTGAAACATATTGTGAAATATACCACTGAAATTAATACTTTGCAAGGTTACTTATTACAAATAAAAGTGATAGATGATTTCTACTTTGTGGGAGATGAAGGGAGCTGGGGGGCCACTTTATGATATTGTGAGCTTTAACAGAATATATTAAAAGTTTGTTTGTTTGGGTTTTTTTTTGCCTGGTGAGGATGCTGCATGTCCTATTTACGTTCCTTTTCTCCCTGCCTAGAATGGCTTTCTTTTGTTAAAGGAGGCTGCTGTACCTGCATTATTGACTGGTGAGGTATCCAAGTGCTAAGTTTGCAGTTTTTGTGAAAGCTGTTTGGTTCTGATTATATCCAGTTCAATCTGTTCTGTAACTTGGTCTCCTTTCCTATTTACTGTTGTATGCCTTTATTTATAAATATCTTTTTTGTGCTCTTTCTTTGTATGCCTGGCTCATAAAATCACAGCCAGAAGTACAAGCTCTATGACTATAAAACAAGTCATGCCTACCTTGTAGACTGTGTCATCTGCTGTGATGTTGTATTCTATGTATTATCAATTTTACTGTAAGAGGAAAATTAGAGTATGCATTTTCCACATGAAGAAATCAAATGTAATCTAAATGCAAACCACAGGTTTTATTGCACAGTAATATTTGATAGCACTGCTATTACTAATCCCAGCATGACAAGAAACACAGCATAGTTATGAAGTTTGCAGCACTCATTTTTAAATGGTCTTTTTTTGGTTAGGAAAGCCACAAAGCCAGGACAGATTGTTTGCCAGTTGTAGTCTCAGAGTTGCAGAAATGTTAGTGGAATACTGTACCTTTTTACAAATCATTTCAGGTCTGATGGGAATACGTATCCTTTCTAATTTCCATGAAAAAGTTATTGTGTAGTAAAAATAAAATGAGATAATTAACCATATCCAATAAATACCTTATTATCAGTGCCTTTGCTTCTGTAGGGTGCTTTATGGGGAGTTTTAAATTTTTTTTTGTATTTAGGGTTTTAACATGTATAAACACTGAAATGAAAGACAAGTGATTGTGTTATAGTAGAGTGCATCCACTTCCCAGGTGGGAGCACACTTCCACTGGTCTTGTAGGTTATTCAGAACTATGAAGATGACAGTGAATGAGCTTCTTTCAGTCACTTTCAGTCATTTTTAGCTTTGGTAAAATGGACTTCATAATACAGTGATAACTTAGGAGTATTATGCAAGTGTGCTGTTTGGGATGTGGGATATTAACTGGCACAGGCCAGATGAGAATGTATTCTGCCTTCTTGAGATATGTTAGTTTTTCCATGACAACTACTGAACATGGATTAACTGTGGGTGCAGTCCATAAAGGCCAAGCTGGACTCAGCTGTGATTAAATCAGTTGCAATTAAACGTGCATTTTGTCTGCTTCCCTATATTTTCCATTCCACGCCTAAAGAGCACTTGGTGTGTATGGTTGTACTGGTGATGTAGAGTCTCCTTGCCCTGTTTGTACGTGCTCTGCACAGTTACAGTTCCCAGAGTAGCCTGGGATGGAGAAACAGGTGCAAGTAGGACATAAAGTTGCAGCTGCAGGGGGAAACTGTTGGTGCTAGAAGGGAAATTTGGCAAAAGCCTTGGGTGTGATACCCATTTGCAGATGATAAATAGTATTGAGTATAAATCCTCAACAGCTGTGGAGAACTCATCCTGAAATCAGAACCATAGCCCTCTCTGATACGTCTCTGGATTGATACTTACTTAAAGTGAAGGATGCTATCACATCATGGCTATTGTTGTTTCCATTAGATAAAGTTTTCTTACAGACCTCTCTTTTTGAAGCAAGGATCTAAACCAGGTATATTGGGCACATCAGACCAGGAGAAAGGCAATGCCGCTACACAGGCAGGCACTTGATGGGGCTGGTACCTGCTCCATGGGCATCACTTCTACAGCTGGTCCTTAAGCGTGCACACTGTAACTATAGATGGGAGGGGACAAGGGAAGAGAATTGGATGGGAGAAGCGAGGAATGTGCCACCATTTCAGGTCTTTTCTTTTATATATGTAGGGAATTGCATTAATCCAGGTTCTGGGGGAAAATACATGCCCTGTGTTTATGATAGGCCAGACTCTGTGAGGATAGTGGCCTCTTGGTTTACTGTATATAGGAGATTTGTTAGCTGTCCTGAGTTTGTAATGCTTTTCTATCTAGTTAGGGGTTTTGGTGTTTTTTTTTGTTTTTTTTTTTTTTTTTCCTTTTCATTTAATCTGTTACTGTCTGGGCATCCAGTCTTGTTTCTGTTAAGGGATATTAGCAAGATACCTGGAAGGGACTGGCTTGCTTAAATGATATACACTGTGACTTAAGATAAAATAAATCAAATTCAGAAATAATGTCACCAGTACTTATGTACATGCTCCTTTGATCATATCTGGTTGATTCAATGTTATTTACTTTTGGTGATAATGGTTTGTCTGCTTTATCTCCTGTGCTCTGTCAGTAGCTTTGACTCTGTCCATATTCAGTTGTCTCAATTAATAATGCATTTAGCTCATTGATTTTATGTTCCAGCTGGCTGAATTTATCTAGCCAACTCTTCATTTGTACAGTTTTTCCAAATCTTCCTTGCAAATGCTCATCCCTTTCGTCTTCTGAGTGGAAGCTAAGAAATATTACTGAGTTCTGATGACGGTGTCCAGTTAAAGGGAAGAGATTTTTGAGAGAGTTTACATGATCTGCTAGAACTCTTGCCTAAGGAGATCTTTACTTTCAAGAAGGCCATGGTTGTGTCTTGCTCTTCTGGATGCAGTTATAGCCAGCCTTTAGGTTGTACTGATCAAGATAAAGAGATGGACCACACTGGAGTTTGTTTGTTTAGTTTGTAGCATTAGAATTCTGTACTAGAGCAGAGAAGACTAATCACTGTGTGTGTGTAAATGTGTGTGTGCATGCATCCTTTGTGCTGGGTGTAAGTTAAACCAAGGATTTTAGATCTTCCCCAAATGGCATTGTTTTGGTGCCAGAAAACTGGAAATCTCTGAAATGCTGTGTATGAGGCTGCTGAAAATGTCACTGTAGATGTTATCAGGTAGTACACCCCTATCCAGTGACCCTTTCAGTCATGGACAGCATCCTTCTGAACCTATGAGTTCCCCTAAATGAGGATTCATTTTAAAAAGTCCAGCTGACTTTACAATGTAATTTACACACTTACATGCTTGTTCTTGTTGATACCTTCTAAAATATAGTCTCCTCATGTAGTCTTGCTGGTAGATCGTTGTGGGAGCAATTCACTAGTTCTTACGAAATATACATATACCATATACAGATGTACAAGTTGTGCTATTTTAAATTATATTTTATTTTATCCAGAGTTACAGTGGATGTTGTACAGGTACCTCAAAACATACTTTCAGAGCCTACATTTCTTACAGACACCAGGGACAATAGCTTGGGCTATTCTTCAAAGTCAGTTTGTGGCACTTTTTTTTCCCTACAATTTTTTTCCTTTTTTCCCCTTCTTTTTTTTTCTTACCTCTTTTATTTGTTTTGTTTTTATTTTTTCTTTTCTGTTTTTTTTTCTTTTCTGTTTTATTGTTATTTATATTCTGTGTCTCCTGTGTTAAGAAGAGTGAATGAATGGAGCAGTACATAATGTAATCATATCAATTTTTATTTCAATTTCTGATCAACATTTTGAAGATAAGTTCAGCAAGCAGTGATTATAATCAACTGAGGATGTCCAGAGTACAAGAGAAAGCAGGACTTGATTATAGCAGTTTACAGTTTTACAGTTAAAAGATATGAAAAAACACAAATAGTCCCTTTGGGAAATGAAATATAATGGAAGTGTGGTTATTAAAAACTAGATATAATGTACACTAGTTATTACCTATTACAGTAAATCACCATGAGATGCAGGAAACATACCAGAAAGATAAAACAGCTTTCTTGGAATATGTTGTCTTATTTTCCAGTGGATACTTTTTTTCTTCTTGGGCATGGAATTGATTTGGGGTGTGGAATTCATTTAGGAGCACATACACTGCCCTTTTGTGAATGGCTATTGAAAAGCAGTTGCTATCTGTGCTGAACTGTAAGTCCTGTTTGCTCATACCCCCAGGAAAGCCGCTCAGAGGGGCGGGCACATACACCACGTAATAATGGCTATTAGTTACTTAGTTAATGATGCTGCCTGCCTTGAGTATTTCACTTATCTTAAAATGGAAGTGCATGTTGATTTCCATTTCACAAATGGAAAAATTGAGTCAGATGGAGTTCAAATGACTTTCCTGAAGTCACTAGCAAATCACTGTCAGACCTGAAGATAGAGTCCAGCAGCCCTCTCCCGTGTGCCCTCTGTGGTTATATACAGCTCTGAAGTGCCTGAGTAAATCCTTTTTGTTCATTAATGCCTTTATGCCCATTTGACAAAGATATGAGCAACTTTACGCTTTTCAGGGTCATTCATCTGTATCTGCCAGTGCCCTGTCCATCCAACACATGCATCCAACACAACTTGATTGTGTTACTACCACCTGGATCAGTCAGGGGTCTTGCAGTCCTGATATTCTTTCTGTTGTCATGGGTGGAAATTGAGGTAGGTACATATAAGTATAGGCGGTTGCGTCACATTTGTACCGTCATTGTCTTCCCTTTTCCAAAGGATTGCCTAAAATAATTCTTAGAAATTAAAACATTACATGTATTCTGTGGATTTGAGACACTGAGGTTGGCCTAAGGAGGACATCCAACTTCAGCCAGTGACTTTGTGTAAATCTGTTGTGATTCCAAGCATGCAGTGATGCTAACTGAGTCAGCTGTTATGTCAAGAATTTCTTTGATCTGCTAAATTAATACGGGTTAATTAGATTAATTAAACTGAAGATAACTAGAGATGAAGAAGGAGGTCAAAAAGAAAATTATTGGCAGTTGTAGCCTTGTGTTGGGTTAGCCTTGGCTAGCAGCCAGTTACCCACACGGCTTCTTGCTCCTACATTCTCCCATGAGATGGAGAGAAAATAGAAGGAAGGTGGGAAGATTTGTGAATCAAGATAATGACATTTTAATCGTGACGGCAAGAGCTGTACACGGAAGCAAAACTAAAAGAGTAATTCATTCACTACTTCAAATCAGCAGGCAGATATCCAGCTCCTTCCTGGGAAGCATGGCCTCAGCACCCATGGCAGTTGCTTGGTAAGACAAACACCACAATCATGAACATTCCCCTTTCCTCCTCTGTTCCTTGAGCATTCATTGTTGAGCACTGCAAAATGTGACCTGGAGTATCCCTTTGCTCAGTGCAGGTTGGCTGTCCCAGCTGTGTCCCCTCCCAGTCCCATGCCTGCTCCCAGCCTATTCACTGGAGTGGGATGGTTCAGGGCAGAGTGGGCACAAGAGGAGGTCTTGCTCCTGCGCAAGCCCTGCTCAGCAATAACGAGAGCGTCAGTGGGTTCTCAACTCTGTTCAGCCAAAGATGCAAAGCGTGGCACTGGATGGACTGCTATACCAGCGAGACCCAATACAGCAACTAAATGTGGATCTACAACTAAAGGGTTGAAAAAGTGTTTTACTTTGATAGACTGTTGAAAAAAAGCCACCAAAACCAACCAAGCAAAATAATACTCCCCCATCCCCCAAGCCCCTTTTTTTAAGGAGTGAACAGCAGCAGGCTAACAATAGCCATTCATAGCACTAAATTGTTGCAGAGAGCATTGGGTAAATTGGACATGAACAAATTGCCCACAATGAATGGAATTCAGTCTGTGCATCTCTGGAAGTGGGGTAAGAAAATGTCACCATCAAAGCCTCCCTGAAACACCACATGCTGTAATGGCAAAATAACCACGGATAGCTGGAGAGAGATTGGGATTACAGAATATGTAGGGGCATGTGTCAAACGAAGATGTATTCATTTCTAGAGAAGAGAAGCAAAGGTGAAATTGGTAGAGATATTTTAATTAGCTTATGTGCCAGTAGGGCTTTTGTTTGTATTTTATTAATAACTTGATCCATGACAAGGTTATGGAAAAGCCTATGTTTAGGCAGCTAGCAAGAGAAAGCAGTGGAAAAAACCTATAACTTATGTCCAGGCACTTACTTAATTAAAATACAAAACAGGCAATATGGTCTCTGGATTTATTTTTCCCATGTAGACTATAAGCAATAAGCTGAGATTGCAGAACAAAAAAAGGTACACTTGCACCTTCTTACCTGCACCTTTGAGCTGCTTCTTCTCTGAGATGGATGTAATCTAGTCCAAGCTTTAAGATATTGAGAGGTGTGTGTCTGCCTAACTCCAGGTGGGAACACTGCCCTCAGGTAGCCCTTAAATCCCACGGGGAATAGTAAGCCTGGAAGTTTGCTAGTGTTTCTTCCCCTTATGAGGAATAGTCATCTCCTTCCTCAGTAACAGCTGGAAAAAAAAAAGAGAGTAATTTCCTGGTGCTTCTGAAATGTTCTTCCATGAAGAAGTCATGGTTTGCAACCCTCCCCCTTTTGGCTCTGAGAGTCACAGTTTTTTCATCTGACTGACCATGAACTGTGGTGGTCTCATTGTGCCCAGGTCTCTCATTCTGGATGGTGCCTCAGTGCCTGGTGAGACATTTTTCCAGGCCTGTGTGAGCCTCTGTTAGTTGGCATTTTCTGGCTGCAAGGCTAAGAAAGGAGCTGCTTGAAGAATTGCATGGTCTGTAGCTGGGATTTCTCTCCCTTGAATCTTGGAGGCTGTTGGATGCCAGTTGAATATAGATAGCCCTCTGATGAGAGCTGCTATGGAAGTGTGGAAAACTTACGGTTGGGAGGCGTATATACAAATTCTTTTAATTTCAGTTTTTCTTAGGATTCTTTTCTTGAACTTTTAGAAGCTGCAGTTGCAGGGATTGCTTCATTTGATGTTTATAACCTTGGCTCATACCAGCTGCTTGGGACCAGAATGGGTTAGCAGCAACAGAAGCGTGTGCTCACCCCATGGATCAGCACTGGCCATTCTCTCCTGTCTGAGACTCCACACCCTGGCAGTCCCAATGGATTCATGTTTTAAAAGTAGTGAAACCCGTGATAGATGACATATGATGGTTTTAAATGTTGATTTTGTAATTAATGGAGTCAGTGTTGGTTTTTTGGTTTTTTTTTTTTTTTTTGTTGGTTTTTTTTTTTTTTTTTTTTTTTTTTTTTGGGTTTTTTTTTTTTGGGGTTTAGGTTTTGTTTTTGGTGGTTTTTTTGCTATCGGGTTTAAAATAAAGCTTAAATCAACAATGAAATTTTAAAATAAATACTTCTTTTTACCCACAGTCATCTGTGTCAAAATGTAAAAAGTATTTATATCCTGTAAACAAAGTGGAAAACACTTAGGCTTTCCTCAATTTATTATGACCTATATTTATAATAGGAGAAAGCTGAACTTCTTCTAAAGTCTTACTAAAAGCTGTTCTGAACTGGAAACTGCAAAAATGAATTTGTATAAAATCTAGTCCTCATGTGTACAATTAATTAAAATATAATGCAACTGCAACCAGCCTCTATAGAAACACATGGGACACTTGTGAGGGAATAGCTATGATGTAGGCTGAGGCTAAAATGATGGATTCTTTGTGCCTGAGGACATAAACTCTCTTATAAAACAGTATGGCTGTGTATATATATGTGCATTGAGAGATATCTTGGAAGTTGGGTGCTGTATCCTGGACATGGTTAGTGTGGGCAGGTGGAATGGGTTTGCAGGGCTGCTCACACAGGAGGTGGCCATGAGAGATCTACTTCTCAGCAGAGTTCCTCTGGCTGGATGGGTGCTTTGGGGGAAGGAGGCTAAAGTTTATCGTAGGGATGTCCTGTTTGTAGGGAGCCTGCTGCTTGAGGGCTGCAGCTGGACTTGGCGAGAATTGCCATCATTCCCAGGAGCAGCCCTGGGCTGGGTGTGGACCCTCGCCGCCCTACGACTGCAGTGGTTTGGGTGGCCAGGAGGCCAGGCATGAAGTGGGTGCTCTGCACTAACACCTCTGCTGCTTTAAGTAGGGGTCATACTGTGGCTTGCACCCCTGGGTCAGCCACAGCCCACACTCCCAGCATTGCTCCAGGGCTCTCCTAACCTGCACAGTGAATGCTGCCAACAAAAATCTCCACGCTGCCCAAGTTATGAGCAAAGGCGTGTGCTGAAGTAGTGCCTTTTATTCAGTCGCTGGTGTTGGTTGCTGCGGTGTTTTCTGTGATTCTGCCTGTTGTTTTTAATAACCATACGATAACAGTTGCAAAAAAAGTCACTATAGGTAGAGGAGATCACGCTAGGCAGTCACAGAAGGGTGAGTATCCTGAAAAGCTGTGAGCTGGAAGTCAGTGTGCTGCTTTCAGAAGTTACTCCTCCTGAACTGTTGTGGTGAAGAGAGGAACACACATCAGTGTCTGTCTGTAACATTTATAGGGTATTTTTGTTTCCAGACTGTGTTTTGTTTTCCTTTAATGGGCTTTTGTATTCTCCCTGCTAATTAAATGTACATACTTTGCTGTCCTTTTGATCCCAAAATGAAGCTTGTAGTGGGGAATATGCTGTTTTTACTGTTCATTTCTGGAAAGATCAAAATACTGTTCAGAAAACCTGTAGAGTTTATGAGTTGGGTTTTTCTGGGTTGGGATTTTTTTGGCATTGTACTCTCTGTGCTGTATTTTGCTTCTTTATTAGGAAATTTATGGGAAAAATTGTTTTATTGTTTGTTAGAAGTATAAAAACCTTATGTGTGTTCATTTTGTAACCTTTGATTTTCAGCAATCACTGGAAGGATGAGGTATTTACGTGTTTAGTGAAGAGGTCCTTTACTCAAAATGCTAGTTAGCCTTTGAAACCAAATAGGCATAAGAACTTGCTAAATGTTTCAGATGAGCTTACCACTCCTACCACTCTCCCAAACCCTCTCCTTCCTCCTGCTGGACTCTCCCTGTTGTCTTTCAACATCTCCTGCTCTGGTCCTCAGAAACCTCCAGCATGTGCAGCACCTGGTGCTCAGCAGAAACCATGGGCTAAACCCCCCATCCCCTTTCTTTCACAGATAAATACAGAGAGCCTGAGGTGTGCAGTGAAGTGGAGGCACACTTTGCCACAGATTAGTGTGCCTTTTTTTCCCCCCTCCTGTTTT